>JAQIHA010001408.1:0-11404 GCA_028751875.1 Rapana venosa
TTTACCTTTTCCCCTTTCCTGTAGTGTCTGCTCTCTTCAGGTCTCGTCTTTTGTCACACATATTCAAGATTTCATCTGTGACTTG
Source organism: Rapana venosa (assembly GCA_028751875.1). NCBI lineage: Eukaryota > Metazoa > Mollusca > Gastropoda > Neogastropoda > Muricidae > Rapana > Rapana venosa. Next base: position 86 of record JAQIHA010001408.1, read on the forward strand.
TCTGCTACCACTGTGTAAATGTGTGGATAGCTCAGTTGTCAGGTGATCAGATTTGTGGTGTGGTATAGCTTGAGGGTGGATGTTCAAAGTTGAGCTGAGCCACCATTTAAAAAAAAATGAATGGGATTTTTTCCCACATGGAGTTAGGATTCAGAGATAGTGAGATATTCCCAGAATGAGTCTTATAATACTTACTTTTAATTATATGTTTTAGTATTGTTTTTGTTTTAATCACTACTACAGTACTAGTACTACTACTAGGTCAAGTGAAAACACACATGCACACACATATTCCCATGCACGCGCGAACGCACACACACACACAGAGAACATCTTACGCACATTTTAAAACCCATTCCGCTTTTCGGAAGAGTAGGCCATTGTGTGCCTTTGGGAACAGATGACAAAATTTACAAAACTGTATACACACGGTGACTGGATGAAAAAAAGCATTGAATGCTTATTCCATTATCCTCAAAATAAAAGAATAACATTTTTATAAAATAAATAAATGAGAACACACACACACGCTCTCTCTCTCTGAGTCTTTCTCTCTCTCTCTCTCTCTCTCTCTCTCTCTTCTCTCTCTCTCTCCTCTCTCTCTCTCTCTCTCTCTCTCTCTCTCTCTCTCTCTCTCTCTCTCTCTCTCTCTCTCTCTCTTTCTTTCTCTCTCTCTCACTCTCACTCTCAGTCTCTGTCACACACTCACACATCTTGCATATATATATATATCGCGTGTTAAGAGCCCAAACATTTTTCTTTGAAGAGTGAGCCAGCTATGGCTCGTTTAACTTTGATAAATGTCATTGATAGACCCAGCATGCAATCTGAATCCGAGAACCATGAATTAATGGATTAAAATTAAATGATGATGTTGAGGGCTCTGGTAGTAAAATACCCTTATCTGATGAAGGAAAGTGTGCCTGTGAACAATTTGACCTGTTAGCAGAAAGAGGTAGTCTTTTGTCAGTTATGGTGTTTTATTGATTTTCTCATGTGGCAACATACAAAAGAGCAACTCATTCTGACTAGTTCAAGTAGTTGATACTTTTAAACAACTGCCATGTTTTGTGCTCACCATGACAGAAAAAGGGATAAGGCTGTTCAATACTTGTTGCTTTGGTACATGTATACATATGTGCATAAGTAATCTGATGTAAGCGGCACTTTGTCAGAATTAGGAGTTTGTTCGCAAACAAAACAACACTTGCTGTCTGAGTATCTCAGTGCTAATTCAGAATGGCAAATAAACTTTGATGAAGTTGTCAGTAACTTGTGAATGACCACAGGCTCTGCAAAATGTTTACAAAAATGTATCATGAATTATGTGATTGTCTCATGTCTGCCTTGTTACATTCACAGTATAAACTATTTATATTTTAGTCTTAATATTTTAATCCATAGATTGCCATATGCCTATACTATAGAGCCTATAGGGAGCAAGCTTTTGCTGCTGGGCCTTTGCATGGGAATTTTTAGCAGAGTTTAGGAAAGAAATATTTTACTGGTTGTATATTTGTTAATGGGTACAAGATGTTCTGCATGCATTTGCACTCAGGGTTTCAGTTTATAGTCTCATCTGAAGGACTTTCAGGGGAGTGGAATCAGTACTGGTCTGATGTTAATCCAGGGAAAAATCTCCTTCCACGTGGTGGCTTGAACCCAGGCTCGATCCTGGGCAGTCAAATCACAAGCGCAACACTAACCACTAGGCTGCCTCCCTCCCCCTTCTGTGGTTTAATCTGCCATGTGGACAGGAAAGAGCTTTTAAGATTCAAATTGAAAGATATTTTTCTTTCCTGTGTAATTATTTTGTTCAAATTAATTTAAAGACTTCTTTCAGATTTACTCACCATGACAGAAAAAGGGATAAGGCTGTTCAATACTTGTTGCTTTGGTACATGTATACATATGTGCATAAGTAATCTGATGTAAGCGGCACTTTGTCAGAATTAGGAGTTTGTTCGCAAACAAAACAACACTTGCTGTCTGAGTATCTCAGTGCTAATTCAGAATGGCAAATAAACTTTGATGAAGTTGTCAGTAACTTGTGAATGACCACAGGCTCTGCAAAATGTTTTTGTTTCTGTTTTTAGTTTGTTTTCTACTTTCAGTTACATACACAATGACACACACATAAACACACATAAACACACACACACACACATATCACTCAAAGTACACCCTTTACACACAGTATCACAGATTGTTAAACTGGATCACACTGAAACTCAATTCACCTCATTCATTCATTGTTGTCTTTTTACTGTTGGCAGGTTTTTAAAAAAACACCACCAAACGATCAGTACAGCTCTCAACATGAACGCGCTAGGCGACATAACAAACTCGCAAGAGGCATATGTCGACACTTCTCAGCTGGGCAGCTGTCTCAGCGAACTGCAAGCAGAGTGTGAGGAAGTCTGGAGAAAAGTGAAGGAAACTCAGCAGCAGTTGGAAGAGACGCGACAGCCACCTCGCTCAGCCCTGTCGCCCAGCCAGCCATCATCACTGGCGTCCATTCTGAGAGAGAAAGAACGACAGTTAAGAGCGGAGATCGAAGTGGCCAAGGAGTTGGAGCCACAGGCACTTCCAAAGAACGCGCAGGTTAGAAAGTTGCAGGGTTGTGAAATTTATCCAAAGTTTTATTTCTGTACTCCTTGGGGTTCTTTTTAATTTTTATCACTCACTGTTTATTAATATTCAAGAAGTAAGAACAAATATTGTGTTGGAGCTGGGAATGTCTGAAAAACTTGAGAGGATACACCTAATCTGCCATTAGATTTTTACTGTTTATGGCCGTTTTTTTAAGTTTTGATTGGTTAGTTTTGGGAAGGGGGGTTGTGTTTGGGATTTTTGTTGGGGGAGGGAGGGGGGGGAAGAGTGCGTATAAAGGTAACAACAAGGTATTCAAGGTTTGTGGGGGGGGGGGGGGGGGGGGGGGGTATTCTTCTTGAATTGTATTGCTCTTTCCCTTCCCTCCCTCACAACACACCATCCCTCAGCACGAGGCTGTGGGAATATGGCAGGCGCATAGGGTCGACACCTACACGCACGGTGCTGGACAGTCAAAAAACATTAAACCACGACCAAAATTCGGCAAGAAATTTGAAATACGAAAGAGAAATTGGATGGCAGATGAAAGCCAACTGAGACAGTACCTGAAAGAAAAACAACAAATGACGTTCAAATAATTCTCATGAGCAAGCAGACAGATACTGTGCTTACAACAATCAGCAAATGACAAAAGAAATTGGAAGGCCAATACCAACGAACAAATACAGAACTCAAGAAAATGTGAATGATGAGCCATTTCACCAGAACGGGACAAGAAATGCGACACATCAAAGATACACTGTTGGGATGGAAACGGACGACACTGGAGATGACGCACACAGCATGGAGACAGAAGAATGGGAATAACCGAATCACGACCGTGGGACTGCAGATGGGGCAAACTGTGGCTACAGACACGTCAACAAGAAAGGAACAACAAGGATGGAGAGGTGACAGGGAAAGTGTGTGAAGGACTGGACGGCAACAGATGCACTACAACACTGACTGGAAGTCCGCCATGACGACAGAAAAGGAGGAAGATGAACTGGGACGTGGAGACCACAAGGTTACTACATTTGCTTAGACGGGAACAAAACTGGAGACATATCAACACCATGACTGGAGAAATACAAAATGAAATGTGTAATCAAAGGACTGGCAACATTATCAGATATTAAGATAAAATATACATCTTTCACGTAATATATCCAAATAAATAGGAAACATGCAGTGATAGAGCAACTCCCCCCCCCCCCCCCCCCCCCCCCCCCCCCCCCCCCCCCCATATTCCCCATTCATTCACATACATGCACTGCCCTTCATGATACAGGTCACTTACACACACATAGGCAACCTACCCACACTTCCCCCACACAAAAAAACATACACATATATATTACCACGTGCGCATGGCACACTCAACATACACAAACGCGCACGCCAACATGCACGCACTCGCAGTCAAACACCCACACACATACTTGAGCACCAGATACAAATAACAACCAAATGTGTTGCCAGAGATGACTACGGTCATTTCAAAAAAAAAAAAAAAAAAATCTTTGATTTCAATTGTTGATCAAAAGTACTTAGCCATGTGCACTTTCGATGGCGTAAATTGATTTACTTTACTTGTATAAATAAACATGTCCATGAGATGGTGAAATATAGAAGTATTGTAGGTTACTCACACACACACACACATTAAACACACACACGCACGCCATACGCGCGCGCACACTCACACACCACCACACCCCACCCACAAAAACACCAGTCTTTTCAATGATATTAACCCAAAGAAAGTCTGTCCCAGGTAAAGTCTTTTGAAACACATGTATATATACTATATTCTATCTATTTGTTTTTTTTCGGATACAATGGATAGGTTTGTCAAGTTCTTTAACTAATAGTTAAAATATGGAATACACTCGTAAGGTAAAATGATCTCTTGTTTATGTAAAATTTTTTAATGTTATATAATTTGTTGCGTTGTTGTTTTCCTTTCGTAGACAGTTAAACAATGATAGAATGGAAAGCATTTCTATAGTTAGAGATATTTATAACGAAAAGAAACAACTACAAATTTCATTACAATGATATGACATGGTTGTGTTTACCACATTGAAAGATCTTGTGTTCACAAATGATATTTAAAAATGAGTAAAACATGAGGAATATTATCGTGGAAATATTTGAAGTATCTATGGAAAAGTGGATGAAATTAATGTAACACAAACTAAATGCGTTACACATAAAAAGGACATGTTGTATTATACGATGTAATAATTTACAAGAAAACATTTAGATAAAAATCTGTAGAAGATGTAACTCTACCAGGATATAATGTCAGTTGCCACTACTGCAGACCAAAAAGAAAAATAGATCTGTCCGGTGCTTCAGGGGTATTTCAGTTTTATTAAGGATGATTAACGAAAAAGTATAAAATTTTTACCACCAAATAGTTCAGATATTGTGTGGATGCAAATGATACAGGGAAAATCATTAAGATCATCGGAAACAAGAATATTTTTATAGGATGTGGCAAATATTCACCCGAATTTTCTTCTTTTGGAAAAAGTTCATACACAGAAAATATGGGAAAATTTAGAACAAGACATAGAAAGTTGTCTGAAAGAGGTCAGATTATTACAGTGCGGGATCTAATGGCGCGAATCAGGAAGACTGGACTGACTTTATAGAATAGATCCAGACCAAAGTTACTACAATTTACCAGAAGAAAATGAATATGAACCAAATGTTATTCAAAAGGTGCAATGGATAGAATTGTACAAAAATATGGACAGATTTTAGTAATATTTGTACCGACAATCATTTATATATATTTAATGGCCGAACCTTAGGGGATTTCAGGGTAGATTTAACATGCTTTCAAACACTCAAGGTTTAGTGTTTGTTGGATTATTTTCATTTGTCAAAATCATTTATGAAAGAGGTGAAACTTATTGAAAGTAAGAGATTTTAATGGATACTCTGATCATTGTCCACTAGATTTAGATATAGTAAACCAGATATAGACAAAACCACGTTTGCCAGAGGTCTCTATAAAAATAGTAAGAGACACAACAGCAGAGTATATTACTAAAGATTCACCACAACAACCGTTTTGTATGGGATACAAATTCCAAAGGACAATTGAAAAGGCCCACTTCCTACTACAGCAATTACAATCACACATAACACAACTAAAAACTGAAAACAAATACAGTATTAAAACTAAATAAAACAAAGTCAAAGCAGCCTGATTCCACAAACGTAGTAAATGAAACCTTCCAGACAACTGTCTGATTACTTTCCTCAGAAGTGGCCAATTAAGCTTGAGGACCAGAAAGTCAAAAAACCTGTAAGAAGAATAAAACAATAAAAAAATGGTTTGATTGGAATGTACAGTCCCCCACAAGAAAAGAAGTTAAAGTCTCTACTAATTGCAATAAATAGCACCCCGTATAACCTGAACTTCGAGAAAAATACTTTATGAAAAGAAAACAATATAAATTTTAATAAAAAAGAAAAAGAAAATCTTCAAAAATTCACTGGTATCACAGCTACATGATGCCATTGTACGGAAGATTCCGAGTTATTGTGGAAACTTTCAAAAATTAAAAGAAAGTGAAGATGATGGATTAAAACATCATAATCATATTGAGTAGCAGTAATGGGACTGAAACACTTAAAAACACTTATTGGTAAAAGAACCCAATTAGATCCAGACCACAAAAGCAAGTACTAAGCAGGTTTACTGACTTAAATGTATTAATAACCCTGCTAGATAAGCAAAATTACAATGAGGAAATTAAAAAACAATCAAAAAGTTTGAAAAATAACAATCCGCCTGGAAAAGATGGAATCACAAACGAAAAATGATCAAATCGTTTCATCTATGTATTTGAGATAATTCGGAATATTTTCAAATGTAGTATTAGAAACGGTATATGACCCTGTGACTGGAAAGTAGGAGTGAATGTCCCAATCTATGAAGAACGGATGCATATAAAACCAGAACAACTACAGGGGAAATAACGTTGACAAAACACTATTGGAAAACTTTTTTGTCAAATACTGAACCATAGAATTTCGAATATTTAGAAAATAAACAATAGTATTGTTAGTAGAGAACAAAGCTGGTTTCAGAAAAGCATGCTGAACAAACGGACCATATCTTCCTATGAACAATTTAATAGTTTGAGTATGAAGTAAAAACTTTAAAAGATCTTTATTGAGCTTTGTAGATTTTCAGAAAGCGTTTGATAATGTGTGGCACGAGGGTCTTTTATAATGTTTAAACGAAAATTAGGAATAACAGGCTATACTTTAATGTCAGTTTAAAAACATGTATTCCAACGCAACATATTTACAAAAATTCGAGGCCCAAAACACACAGGATTGGAAATCAAGGTCAGAATAAGGGGTCACATCAGGGAATTACTATTTTAAGTTCTACAGTATTTTAATTGTATTATGTCAATGATATAGTTTCAATATTACTTGATGAAGAAAAGATTCGCCATATATAACCGCAATAAGACAGATTTCCTTGTTTACTCTATGCTGATGACCTGGCATTGCTATCAACAACCAAAATAGGTCTTCAAAACTAAAACTGACTAAACTGCAAGAATTACTGTTCTATTGGGGTTTAAAGATAAACAAAACAAAAACAAAGGTTATTAGTCTTTACGAGATCACCTCCTAAAATTCCAATTCATTTTAATGTGGAGAGCATGTATTGAAACAGTAGAAAAACCCTTTTAAAATACTAGGTGTCGTTTTTCATTAAGAACGGGAAATTTCAAGAACAACAAGAAACATTTAGTAAAACAAAGCAACAAAGAATATACGCCTTTAAAAAGGGCCATTCATGGACCAAATTTAAAGACTACTTTAATAATGCGTTTATTCGACTCACTGACCCTTTTTTTACACCTTGGGAGCAGAAGTTTGGTTTTCCTTTTTGTTTTAATGGGGATACAGAATTTCATATTGATAAACTGTTCAAGGCATGCTTATCAATCAGTTTTTGTATGAGAATTTTATGTAAAATTTTGTAAACCAATTGATAGGAGGTTCATAAAAAAGCATTAGTACTACCCACTTTGGGTGAATTAGGGGAGATTTCCACTGGACCCTTAAAATCATATGCCAGTTAAGATCCTTTTGGATTTCATTTGACAGAATCAAAACAGACTCTTTATTATTAGAATATTATACGATTATTTGTTTCAGAAGAATACATCGATATATGGAATAAACACAGTGAAAAATTTCTGTACACAATTGGATTCAATCAGGTCTGGAAGAACCAAAGCACTCTTAATTGTTATCGGTTGAGTTATGCTGTTAGAAGAAAACTTGAGGGACATGTATATAACATTTTGGATATCTACCCAAAAGAAAGAGTTTGCAAAAAACTAAAATTTTATGATTTTGCTACCAAAGAATACCGATTGGAAACCTACTTAGTAAACTATGAAAACAAAAACTTTAAGAAGCATATTGTAAATTTCGCATCAAGTCTTTGTCACAATTTATGTTAGATGAAAGGGAAAAAAGGGAGACACCAAAATATATCCAGAGAGGACAGAAAATGAGAACTGTAACAAAATTGAAGATGTAATTTCATTTATTGGGGGGGGGGGGATAATGCATTTAATTTGATGAAACTCAGAAATAATTTTGTTATTAAAATCAAAAACGAGAGACAATGAACGCAAAAAAAAAACTGTGTACATAAATTAAGATGACATAATCCAGTTGATATATATCATGCAGATATCATCAGTATGTGTATGATGTGTTTTGAAAGAAAAGAGAGAGAAAGAGAAGTTAGAATACAACATGTTTTTTAGTGTACATCACTTTTAGCCAAAATAGATAATTATAGTTGATGTTTTTGTTGTGTCAAATAAGTCTACATGACTTAAATGGCAATAAAATATTCTGAATCTGAATCTGAATCTGAATCTGAATCTGAATCACACTTTTAAAAAAATTGTAATAATTGATTTAATCAAGAAATCAGTTTCAAAGATGTCCATTTGTGATTTCAACATTCAAATAGGAATTTGCTTTTGTACTGTTAGTGTTATTGTTGGAATGTGTTCATTACTTTAGCATAATCTGATTTTTAAAAGAAGCTTTAAGTTAAGTAGTATTTTTTCTTTTAAAAAATCTTTTTCTTTGATCTTTATGTGGTGGGGGGTGTGTTGGGGAGGGAGGGGGCTGTTGTGGGTTTGTGAAAGAATTTCTGCTGAATCCAAGTAATCTATCAGAGTGCAGCGTGTTAATTTGCTTTTGCAAGATTTTTGCAATGTCTCCATTATTATTGTTATATATTATATGTTGTATGCAGTTTTGCAAGATTTTAAAAACAAATTTTCATCACCAACAATAATTGTTTTTCTTCGTCATTCATCATCATTATACTTATCTTATTCATCATTATTACCATCCTCATCACTCACCTTTATTTTTATTTATTTTATTTATTCTTTTATATCGAGGATAATGGAATAAAGCACTTATGTGCTTTTTTATATCCAGGTCCCCGTGTGTATGGGGTTTTTGTAATTGTCGTTGGTCCCCCACGGCACACAATGGCCTACTCTTACGAAAAGTGAGAGCAGGAATTTACTTGTGCACAAGATGTTCTGCATGCATTTCACACACGGGGCCTCGGTTTATAGTCTCTTCCGAAGGACTTTGGACAAGTCACACGCATCCCTATGTACTATGTGCACAATCATACGGGCACACACACACACGCCCAATCTCTAAATTAAATATAAACACAATTTTATAATCGTCATTCATTTTTCTTTTCTTTTTTTTTCTTTTTGTTGGTATGAAACAGATATATATCAAATGTATGAAAGTACTTGATGTGACTGGAGTCTTGCTTGATATGATTGGAGTGGACAGACATTTTAAACTAGGTGCTATGTGCCTAGGTGCAGGAGGAGCTTTGTTGGGGACCTGCAGAGGGAGGTAGGCCATGATGAGAGAGACGTTGTCACTGGTGGGTCCCAGCGCCAAAGAGCTGCAGGGCATACATCCAGCAGGAGGCGCCAGGAATGAGCAGCTGCTGCTGGCCGTCCAATGCCAAGCTACAGGTGAGAAATGATCCTGGATAAGCATGTCAGCTTCCACTCTCTGCAGAAATCTGTTGTCATTATTTTCTCTCCTGGTGTGTTTGTTAGCTAGAGAATTCAGGGGTTTGGTTTTTTTTAGCAGAGAGAGGTCTGTTGACATTTTGACTAAGTTGTAAGGTAGGAAAAATACATTTTAGCAGACATCCCTATCCTTGTTCGCTCTTACATGTGTATACACATACACAGGCATGAATACTTACACATACACTCACGCATCCATGCACACTCACACACACACACTTATTTTTTTTCCTAGAAAACAGCTGGTGAGATGTATTGAATGTATTGAAATACTGAAAGGAATAATCACCCAAAGTTTACTTATGTATGTCCTGGTCTATATACTATAGTACAGTCTTCACCCTGTTGTGTGACTGTCAGTGTTGTATTCTGCAGTTGCCCTTCATTGGAGGATTTAAACAAAGTATTTTGACTTACTGTGATACAGGTTACAAACACACTCACGTGCATACTATGCCTGTCTTCCCCCACATCTCTCTCGCTCTCTCTCTCTCTCTCTCTCCCCCTCCCCCTCCCCCTCCCCCCTCCCTCTCTTTCTCACCTGAACACAAATTGCAGAGAAGCCCTTTTTTCTTTTTTTAAACACTCTCCTTCATGAAGCATAGCATTGCCAAAGAATCAAAACCATACTTGCAACCATCAAATAAATGATGATGATAAAAAATACATGGCGAACAAGTTAGAAAGACTGAATAGTCAATACTATTTTTACCATCAAAATATTACTTTTGTCCTATCCAAATGCTATTTCACAATACTTGGGGTAATTAAGTCTGCATGGACAGAAGGGGAGGGGGGGAGGGGGACGTAGTTTTCAGCTTCAGATAGGATTGGAACCAGAGACTTTTTTACTTTTTAGACTTTGTACCAAGCTGGATTTGGATGTGCTGGGCCTGACTTGTCAGGTGATTAACAGCTACGTGACACATTTTTGCTCATGTGACAGACAACAATAGTCGCTACCTGAGCGTTCGATGAAGACAAAGGTTCGTACAGTGGTAGTGAAGGTACGCATCATTTCAACTAAGTTTCTAGCCATAAGAGCCTAAACAAGTTTTTTACCTACTGAAAACTACACAAGAAAACGACAAAAGAATCAGGCTGTGTGGTGGTGTGCAGGAGAAGGTTGACGGCCTGGAGGGGGAAGACCCCCCCCAGGATGCGGTGGAGACAGTGGCCCAAGAACTGGAGGCCAAGATCAACCTGGCCCACCAGACAGAACGCACCGTCATGAAGAAAATGGCCGCCTTTGTCACCAAACACTTCCCTATGCCTGACCCTGCTAAGGTAGGTTTTTGTGGGGAGTTTGTAGGTCTGTGTGTTTGTGAGTACATTATTATTAATTTTTAAAAAAAAATGTTTTTCATTGAGAGTGATTAAGACTAACGTGCAGATGTGTGTAGAACTGTGTTTTGTTTGCTTTTCTTTCGTGTGTATGTCTGTATTGTTGGTGTTGGGGTTTTTTGTTTTTTTAAGTATTTCTTTGTTAGCACCTTTTGTCACATTAAGGAATATGAGAGTGTATTTATCTGAGTTACTCTTCATCTGGCAAAGGAAATATATTTTCAGAGGAAGC
>JAQIHA010001409.1:0-11416 GCA_028751875.1 Rapana venosa
AACACAAAACCCCCCAAAAAAAAACCCCCCCCAAAAACCCCCCCCCACCAACCCCCCCCCTTTTTTTCCCCCCCCCCCCCCCCCAAAAACAACCTCACATACTCAGGTAGCCTACCTGGAACATGCTACCAACATACGTAAACATCCCAAAGTAAAGAAGCTTTCAAGAAAGCTATCTATACCCACCTCAAAAGTACTAACTGATAATTACGCTAACTCATCAGTCTCTTGCCACATGTACACCAGTAAATTTATGTTCAAGGAATGGTCACAGTATCTATTAATAACCTAACCTTGATCATACAATCAAAGAATTAACCATTTGTGTTATGGCTTTGAATTGTATCATCATCATCATCATCATCATCATCAGTCCCGTGACCTTGGCGGTCGTGGAGGAGACACGAAAGACGATGCCATGGTAAGCCTCCTCCATCCATCTCGGTCCTCGGCTCTCTGCAGTAGTGCCGAGTCATTCATCCTGGTCCATTCTCTGATGTTGTCCATCCATGACTTGTTCTGTCTTCCCCTCTTTCTGCCACCTTTGAGTGTTCCCTGCAGTACTGTTTTTGGCAGAGTGTTGTGCGGGTGACGTGGCCGAACCATGTCAGCTTTTTCTTCTGACATGGTGAGAAGGGGTTCCTGTGGACCTGCCAGCCGTGTTATTTGACTCTTGACAAATTCATTGGTCTTTCGTTCTCTCCAGGATATGCCCAGCAGTTTTCTATGGCATGATGAGATGATTGTATGTTTTTTTTAAATATTAATATAACTTTTACTACATACTAGGGTAGCCAATATCTTATGAGATAATTTGTGTAGGTACTGTAAAATACCATCTTATCCAATGATCAAATAATTTGAAAATGTACTTTCTGTCTCTTCCTGTTTGTCACTTGATCCCTCCATCTCTCCCTCTCTCTCACCCCACCCCCCCCCCCCCCCCCCCCCCCCCCATCCCTCCATTCTTCTTAAAACACTTTAACGGCTATGAATGCATTAATTCTTTTGTTATGAAATTTTGATATGTTTTTGACTGTTATTGCTCTAAATCATGCAAGATATAGCGCTTTTTAAGTTCCATTTATTATTATTATTATTATTATTATTATCAATTGTAACAGTCTGCATGTGAATGAGTAGATGAATGAAAGGGCTTTGATTTGTTTTTTTGCAAGATATATGGCTATATAAGTTCCATGTTTTATAATTAAGAGATAACATCACCCAGCTACATTTCTATGGTTTATAAGTCCCCCATAATTTATTATATCATGAGACATCTTCCATGTGAAATGCATACATAATTCAGATTCTTTCACATTTTAAAATGTCTGACCTGAGGGACTGGGATAATCTGGTGGGTAGAAGGCTGTGGCGGGGATCTGACTACCTGGGTTGGAGCTGACATGGAGATGGGGAATTTTCCCCTGGAGTTCATACCAACACTGACCCCAATCCCCAGACAGTCTTTTAGATGAAACTGTAAACCCAGGTCCTGTGTGCAAGTGTGCAGAACATTTTGAGCACACGTTAAAGCGCCTTGTGTCTTTCCCAAGAGAAGGCATGTGTAGAGTGTGAGTGTGTTTGTGTGCTCGTGTGGTGTGCGTGCGTGTGTATGTGTGTGTATAAATGTGTGTGTTGTGTTGTGTAGTGTGTGTGTGGATGTTTGGGTGTGTGTGTGTGAAAGACAGCTTTGTAGTCTGCTTGTGTGGGTGGGTGGGTGTTTTTACATATCTGTTTGTCACTTGATTTTTGTTGTTAAAACAACTTTTATTGATGGGGAGGGGGTGGAAGAGGGGGGTTAATAATAAAGAATTAATGGTTTCCAAAACAACCGATGGCCTAGTGGTTAGAGCATTGAGCTGTCGATGTGATGGCCGGGGATTGAGCCGGGATAGGAACCACCACCAAGACACCTGTACAAGGGGAGATTTTGCCACTGGAGTTAAGACCAGTACTGACCCTACTCTCCTGAAAATCCTTCCCATGAGACTGTAAGCCCTTGTCACTGTGTGAAAACACATGCAGAACATCTTGGGCACACGTTAAAACCTGTTCAGAAGAGTAGGCACACGTTCAAACCCGTTCAGAAGAGTGTTTTAGTTTATTGTATTGCATTTTGTTTTCATTTAATGTGCTGTTTCTTATTTCAAGCAGCTTTGTGAATCTTCTTTGTTCTACTATTCTTTTGTATTACTTATTTTATATTATGTTTTATGTTCATCTTACTTTACTGTATTATTTATCATATTATTATGTTTTATGCTCATCTTACTTTACTGTAGTATTTATAATACCATGTTTTAAGGGTTGTTTTTTTTACTGCATTATTGATCATATTATGTTTTATGTTCATCGTTTTTTTGGCCACACAACAAGGCATAACAGCCTGTCAAAGACAGTCCTGCAGGGAATGGTGGAAGGAGCAAGGAGGCAGGGACGACCACGCAAAAGCTGGATATCCAACATCAAGGAGTGGACCGGCCTCACTGTACCAAACCTCCTGAAAGCAGCCCAGGACAGAACCATTTGGCGGTCCACTTGCAGCGTCCGTGCGGGTACCCCAACGGTCGTCCCGACCAAGGGATGAGTGAGTGAGTGAGTGATTATATTTAAAGTTCCTTTTACTTTACGTATTTTGTTACATTTTATGGTCATCTTACTTTACTGTATTATTTATCATATTATTATGTTTCATGTTCGTCTTACTTTACTGTATTATTTATCAACTAATATATTATCTCTCTCTGCTCACCTTTTTTTTTATGGGGGGGGGGGAGATCTACCTTACCCCCACATTTTCACTTCATTCTTCTTCTTGTTACAGTTATCATTATCATTATAGTCATGAGTACAAGATATATCATTTCTGCTATTTTGTTGTTGTTGTTGCTATTAGGTTTTTATTATCTTTGTCGTTATTATTATGATGATAACTATTATTTTTTTGTTATTATTAATGCTATTATTACACTTGATGACTTTACTAATCTATTTTTGCAATCCTTTATTTTTGTATGGATCTTTTGAACAGTTTCAAACAGATGACTTGTTGGTATGTTTTCATTAGATTTGTTAAAATCACTTTAAAGTATATGCAACTACTAGTGATATTATATTATATCATGTATCAGTCATCTGTTGTAATGTGAAGTTATCCCTCACAACATGTGTATGAAAATATGGCAGGACTATTATAAGTTTACTTCTTGTCCTGTCAAGGTATGCCCATATTTTTGTGACACTTTTCAGGAATAAATTCTGTTTAAATCAACTTAAATATTGTTACATTTTATGTTCATCTTACTGTACATGATCATTTTTGAATTTTATTTTTATCTGTTTTTTTTCTGTTGTGTTCTATTATGTGACTTTATTTTACGTTGTTTAGGGTTTTTTCTGTGTCCAATTTCATCATCTGTTCTAGGGCCTCTTTTATACATTTGTTTATGGCTTTTTGTTTTGTCATGACAGGCCCTTTATAAATACAGGTGTGGGTGTGGAGACAGTCAGCATCGCCTGGTGAGGGTAAAGAGAGCTGTGAACAGCTGATCATTCAGAGCTGCTGTTTGTCACTGAGCATACTATCTAGCTTTTGCCCATCCTCTGCCTGTTTCGCCAACAAAGGTAATGCCCTTGTCTGTCTGTCTGTCTGCCGCTCTCTCTCTCTTTCAATTATAGGGGAATTTCATTGTTGATTATCCTGTCAAAGTGCTTCACATCTATACTAAACAGTAGGTTGTATTCTTGGCTAGAAAATAATCAAATGATATCTGGAAATCAGGAAAGCTTCAGGAAAAAATACTCTACTGTTGATGAGATCTTTAATTTGCATGCAATTGTCTAGAAGTACATGAACAAAAAGGTCGGAAGTTATATGTTGCATTTATAGATTTTAAAATAGCTTTTGATTCTGTCAGACATGATTTACTTATAGGGTGCATCAAAGATCAGGGAGTAAAGGGAAAGTTTCTTGGAGCAATGTCAGCAATGTATCAAACATTATATTCATGTATACAGGCAAACAGTGAATTGTCTGAATTTTTTGAATGCCCAATTGGTGTGAGACAAGGATGTGTGTTAAG
Source organism: Rapana venosa (assembly GCA_028751875.1). Taxonomy (NCBI): domain Eukaryota; kingdom Metazoa; phylum Mollusca; class Gastropoda; order Neogastropoda; family Muricidae; genus Rapana; species Rapana venosa. The sequence continues at coordinate 4,089 of JAQIHA010001409.1, forward strand.
CCCTACTCTGTTTTCTTTATTTATCAACCATTTATCTGAGACCATGGTAAAAAAGGTAAACATGGAATACAACTAGTACCAGACATCATGGAAATCTTTATTTTACTCTTTGCAGATGATGTGGCCCTTATTTCAACAACTCCTGGAGTTTTACAAAACCAAATGAATGTATTGAAATCATGTTGTGATGATTTGCATTTAAATGTCAATTCTGATAAAAGTAAAGTAATGGTCTTTAGAAAAGGACGTTTTCTTAGAAAAAAATGAACAGTGGGTTTACGATAATTTCAAGTTAGAATTGGTAAATAAGTATTGCTATTTAGGGTTTAATTTTACGACAAAACTTAGTGCTAAGCTGGGCACTGATCATCTCGTGACCAAGGGAAAGAAAGCTGTTGTAGAATTAAATAGGTTTTTTTTTTATATAAATATAAAGAAATTAATGCTGAAACATTTTTCAAGATCTTTGATATTAAAATACAGCAAATCTTACTATATTCATCAGAGATATGGGGGTTACATAAATTGGAACATATAGAGAAAGTACACATGATGGCTGCAAGAGATTTTTGGGTGTACCATTGAAAACTCCAAATAAAATGATATATGGTGAACTGGGTCGATATCCTCTATCCATCAACTCATGTATAAATACTCTTAGATATTGGCTTAAATTATTACGAATGAATTCTAACAGACTACCGTATAATGCTTATCAAATGTTGCTTGACATGGATATATCTGGAAAGAACTGTGGTTTCTATGATTAGACAAATTTTATGTGATGTAGGATTCAGCTTTGTATGGCTTCAACGGGTGTTGGTGATGTCAAGTATTCTTACATCTGTTTAAGCAAAGACTAGTTGATATGTTTATCCAGGAATGGTATAGTACAATCAGAGACCAAAACAGATACGACAGTTACAGATGTTTCAAAACAATATTTGTTAAAGAAGAATATCTTCTACACTTAGATACCTACTGCTTTAGAGTTGCTGTGTCACAGGTGAGATGTAACGTTTTACCACTCAACAACAATGTACATCGATATAGTGCACAGAATCAGAAGAAACAATGTCCATTTTCTAAACTCAATGTTGAAAATGAAAAGCATTTCCTTTATGAATGTTTTGTGTATAATGATTTAATAATTAAATTTTTGAGGGATTGTCTTGATACACCTTTGCACGATCTACTTAAAGCAGAAAACAGTAGCAAAAATCACTGCCTGTCTAGATATATATTCCATGCCATCAATAAGAGAAAAAGCTGATTGTATTAAGATATTTAGATCACAAACGAAGATACAGTTATCGTTTTGTTATGATTTTGAGAAACTATATGTATATTGATTTTTTCCAGACATAAGGAAGGTACACTTAGATCAAAATAGTGAATTGTGATTGATACATATGTATTTTTATGCATTTGTGCATTGTCTTCATTATTTCTTTCACTGCAAGTGAGCTTGGTATTGTGTATGTTATCCTGGTTTTGCCCACTCTGTGGCATTGTAAATTTCTCCTACGCCAACCATGTATTAAGGCCTAAGGCCGGGATACATTATATTTCTGAGTTCTGAGTTCTCTGTGAGAAAACATGCATGGTTTTATGTTTAATGGTTACACCCTAAACCTACTTGATTCTCTCTCTATACCTGTGTGTGCGTGCCGTGTGTGTCTTCCAGAAAGATGGACCTGAGGCGTGTGCTTGTTCTTCTTCTTCTGATTTCCATCACAGCAGAATTCTCCTCTGCTGCTGCTGCTGCTGCTGCTGCTGCTGCTGCTGCTGCTGCTGCTCCTGATTCTGGTTTTGGTCTTGCCTATCAAGTGGCTGGTCATGTTCAGAAAAGGTCTTTTGCTGGTGAGTTGATCTCTTTGTTCCATGAGGCAGCCTCCCCCCCCTCCCCCCCCCCCCCCCCCCAACCACCCTATTTAAAATTATATATATTTGGGCTGGGGCTGGCTCATCCTCTGTAATGTCCCCGTCCTGCTGTTCCCACGCCGCTCATGTCAATCTCCCAGCCACAGCCTTACCCAGATTCCCTATGTCGCATCCTCAGGGTTGAAAGTCCACAGGGAGCCTATCAATATCAGGCCGCTGTAGGGCCCCCAGCCAGAGGGGCCCTGCACTGCTACTGTGTCGCTGTGGTGGCACACAAAACACATCTACACGTGGGCGCACTTTTGCACGCACGCACGCACACACACACACACACACACACACACACACACACACACACACACACGCCTTCTGGAAATTCTGCGTGGGAAATTTCTCCTTTTCTGTCATTCCTTTTGTTTCAATCTTTCTCCTCACCTCTCTGTCCTCTCCCTCTCACGCCTATTTTCTGCCTACCCAGCTCAATCTCCTGCCTTTTTTCTCAAAAAATCTGAAAATTGTTTCTGATCAACTTTCTGATGAGCTGCATGCCCTGAAGTCGGAACGTGTCGGCTGAGGCCAGCGGGCAGACCTCCTGCAGAGTGACAAGCACAGGAGAAGACCAGGCACTACACACTCTACCCAAAATGACTATTTCTTTATTTATTTGTTGTTACATTTTTGCTTACAGAAAAGACATCAATCGGACCACTGCAGCCAGGTCAGGACCAGCACAAAAGAAGCAGACGACATTCAGGACCACGGGGTCAGTGACCGGGACCTGGCTAGGGCCAGAAACACTCCGCTGGGACTCTAATATAACCCAACCAAAGTTCATGACCCAGCTGGGAGGAATGAAATGATGCAACATTCCTTTTGATGGATTACGAACAGATCACACTTCCTTGACCAAAAGAAAAACTGCAGAAGAAATTTTAAAGCTAGTTTTTGGACGTGGGGAAAGTATGTGGTGAAAATTGCTTGATGAGGTAGTTTGGAAAAACTGAGTCATAGTAAGTTCTTGATTCAAACAGGACATTGTGGTGATAAATCTCAGAAAAAAATGTATCTTTAGAAATTGAAAGTTATATTTCTGATATTTCAAAATGTCCGCAATTAAAATCTGGATAGAAATAATTATACATGATGTGTGTGTGTTGTTGTTGTGTGTGCACGCGAGAGTGTGTGCCCTTGTGCACTGACATACCCAGGGCAGGAGCCTACTTGTCCAAGAGGGTGATGGTACTCAATCTTCAAGTCACCATATGAAATCACAAACAATGTTTCCCTGTACTCCTCACAAGAATATTATGGTCTGAATCCCTTCCCTCCTCACGCAACCCCCCCCCCCCCCCCCCCCCCATCCTTAAGCTTAAGGACAGTCATCGTTGGAGATGTTCTCCAAAGGCCAGCTAGCCCCCAGGGCTGCAGCACATAAGGACTGTGCGAGCCAAGCCTCCTAGTCAGAGAATAATGGTCGATCACTAAAGACTAAGCTGTAAAGTGGAATTCCGTGAGTGGGAAAGAAAACCACTGGTCATACATAAAGCCTGTCACTTTGCTGTTGCCTCCAGTGTCAATGGCTTAATCAAGATCTGTGATAAATGAAGCCCAGGTGCTGAAGGCATGATAGCATGATAAATCATGATTGACTAATTATGGCTCTCACCTAATTAATTCTCCACACTGGTAACATTTATTCATGTACCCACTCTTGCAGCACATACACCCATATACAAACATGGATAATTTGTAAACAGCACATACGCAATGGCATAGAAAAGCGCATAGGCACATACATGTTGCACACTCACAGGCTACCATGCACTGTGTGCATGCTCGCCAACACACACACACTGGTGCAGGAAAGCCTAGTGGTCAGAACATTGCCCTCACAATCTGACAACCTGGGTTTGAACGAATCCCATTCAAGAGGACTTTTCCCCTGGAGTTAACATGAGTGCAGACTCCACTCTCCCCAAAAGTCCTTCTGAAGAGACTATAAACTGAGGGTGCATGTGCGAACACATGCAGGACATCTTGGGCACATGTTAAAACCTGTTCCGTTTTTCAAAAGATTAGTCCATTGTGTGCTGGTGGGAACAGATGACAAAATTTACAAAACAGCATATATACGAGGACTGGATGTAAAAAGCACAGAAGTGCTTATTCCATTATCCTTGATATGAAAGGGAAAAAAAATTCAAAATCAAGATTTAATTCCTTTCACCCTATTGGGGGTATGGAGGATTACAAGCAAATTGAACAGGAGAATAAACCTAACAGCAATATACCCAAAAATAATATGAATACTAACAGTAACTGGAAAGCAAGAGTTCATTGCATAATGATAAGCAAACTGTATTAATGACTCAATACTATTTTTAAGTATACACATTTCTTTACAAGACATAATCTACACATATAATAATAATAATAATAATAATAATAATAATAATAATAATAATAATAATTAATAATAATAATAATATAATAATAATAATAATGTATGGAATTTATATAGCGCTGAATCTTGTAAAGCAACAAATCAAAGCGCTCAGATTTGATTTCATACCACTTTAAGTCACGGCAGATTTCTCTCCGTGAAATTCGGGCTGCTCTCCCCGGGGAGAGCGGGAGAACGCGTCGCCACTTAGCGCTGCGCCACCCTTTCACCCTTTTTTTTTTTTTTTTTTTTTTTTTTTTTTGCTGCAGCTGTATTTGTTTCCCTATCAGAGTGGCTTTTTTCTAAGAATTTTGCCAGGGACAACTCTCTTGTTTCCGTGGGGTTTTTTTACGTGCGCTAAATAATTACGTGTAACACACGGGACCTCGGTTTATCGTCTCATCCGAAAGACTAGCGCCCAGACCACCACTCATGGTCTAATGGATGGGGGAAAAATTTCCGGTCCAAACGGGGTACGAACCGCCGCACACTTCAGACCCGGACTTTTCGCTTTCTAGACAGGCGCGTTACCTCTAGACCACCGATCCACCTATTCAACTGAAGGACAATTGAAATTTCAAGAAATACCCGCAAATCTTACGAATTTTGAGAGGGACAGGAGAACTTTTCGAGATTTGCATTTCATTAACCTACAAAAATTATAACTATACATGAGTTGAAGAAAATGTCAGGGAATAAAATCTTGTCATAAATGTTTGAAGTGGGGACATTCCATGATAAAATGAAATTCATCCACTAAAACAGACATATTGCATTTTGAACATTTTCTTTCTTCCCTTGGTATATTATGAAAACGTCTATCCTCAATAGGAAGCTTGTGATGGCTACAATGAAACTTCATAAGAGCGTAAACATATACATCTGGTAGACAAGATATATTTTTCCATACCAAAATCAATCTTATAGTTTTTATAATAAAGGCATCTACTATTACTCCACAGCTCAGTTCTCCATTCATTAACAAAATTTTCTATTAAGAAGGCTTCAATATGTGAACTTGTAGAATGAATACTTGAACAAAACTGTCTCTCCCACAAACAGTCATATCCACTTTGTACTAAACATTTTAAAAATCTTATTTAGCCTTGATGATTGAATCAAAGATTTATAATGTAAATCTTTCATCATCTGATAAACATTTGAGGATAGCTTTTCAGACTGGATGTCAAGCAGCTGCATCCAGAAACAAACCATTCTAACAGAGACCAAAATCAACAAAGGATATCTGCCCATTTCTCCATATACTAGCGAAGTTGACGTTGTACCCGTTAAACGAAAAACATACTTTAAAAATCTTAACTGAAACTTGTCAATTATTGTTAGGTTTTCATATCCCCAAAATTCACATCCATACAACAAAACAGGTACAATGATGTTATCAATAAATCAAGTGTCACATGTATAGGTAGTTCTTTTTGCCGTGCAGTCCTTATCAAACTAAACATAACTTTAGTAGCTTTATCATAAGCATTTTTTTTTTGCCTTTGGCAAAACTACCACTCTTACTAAAGTTAATCCCTAAATTTTTAAAACTATTAAAAACTTCTAATACTTTTCCACCATATCTAAACATGTTATGAGATCTATTGCGGCTGAAAACCATGATTTTTGTTTTCACTGGATTCACAACAAGTTTCCACTGAGAACAGAAAGCATATAAATTGTCTAAAGCATCTTGTAACCCCTTCTTTGTATAAGAGAATAAAAAATAGTAGCATCAGCATATAGCAAAGTTAAAAGGTTGACATAGCTGGTTAACATTGTTCCATCTGATAAAAGTTGAATATTCAATGAGAAACAATTTCTATCTGTCAAATATTGTTCCAAATCATTCAGAAACATGGAAAACAAAAAAGGAGAAAGACTATCCCCTTGACGAACACAAGTAAAACTTTTGAAATATTCTGAACAGGCTCCATCATTAACAAAAACACAAAATTTTACATTTTCATACATGTTCATGATGACTTTCAGTATTTTTCCATTTCCATTTTGTTTTGCCAATTTATACCATAAGGCACTATGCCATACAGAATCAAAAACATTCTGATAATCAACAAAAGCACAGTATAACAGGACTTTTTATACTTAGATATATATCCAAAAAACATTTTAAAAGGAAACAATTATCTGTAGTAGAGTGATCCTTTCTGAAGCCTGCCTGATTTTCCAAAAGTATCTTATTTGTCTCAAGAAATTTTGGCAACCTGATGTTAAATACAGAAGTGAAAAGTTTTCTAATACAACTCAACAAAGTTCTACCTCTATAATTATCACATTCGTATTTTTTTTCGTTTCCACTTATAAATAGGTTTTATAAGGCCAACCATCTAAACATCTGGTATCTTTCCAGTATCCCAAACTTTATTAAACAGTTTGCAGTACAACATTTTAAGCACTGATTTGCTATACTTGGCATAATCAGAATAAACATTATCTATACCTGCTGCCTTACCAATTTTCATTAAATCAAGGGCAGTTTCCACTTCTTGTTCAGTTATAGATCTGTTAAGATCATCTGAACTGAAATCTGGAAGGTATTCAAATGTACTAGTATCAGCTGTAAATTGAGGACAGACAGCATTTACATCATTTAATGTTTTAAAATGTTCAAAAAGAGTAGATAAACTAACTGGACAGTCAGCAAAATAGCGCACTTTCACTTCTTTCAAAAAATCTTTAGTATTGCTGTTTTCATTTTCTTTAAATGTTGACACCGTTTTTTCTTTGCTTTTGGACATGCTTTTCTGATGGTATTTTTGTATTCTTTACTGGCTGTTTTCAGGAGACAACGTGTTTCTGGAGTGTCTCTGCGTTTACATACAGCTTTACTTTTCAGATACAAACGTCTTTTTGAGCACAGCATGCAGCACCACTAGAAGTAACTAATAATCATTTCAAAGACAAAAATGATTAAAGCTGTTCTCTACTGAACATTGAAAAACCATTGATGTTAAAAATCCATAATTATTCATTGCAG
>JAQIHA010000141.1:0-14053 GCA_028751875.1 Rapana venosa
AGGTCTTGTAAAGCAAACAAGTCAAGGCACCTAAAAAAATTAACTCATTTTGATTTCTCACACACACAGACACACAAACACAGACACACAAAACTGATTTTGATTTCACACACACACACAACACACAAACACAGACACACAACACACATACACCACAAACACATCAATTAATTAATTCATTATATTTTGGAACAAAGTTAAATGCACACCTTACACAATTTTGTAAAACATATCAGATGTCCATATGGAGATCATATTTCCAATACTCATATCATATTTGAGTGCCCTATTGTAAAACCTTTTTTAACCTACATTTTCTGAACAGTCTCTGGAAAATGTCTTTGAAAATTCAACATTAATCTTTGCCATTGCTAGATGTTTACTGCATAGTCCACTTGAATATTTATTGTAGTTTCATTATTGTTATTTCATGTTTCCACGTTGTTGAGTTTAAATTTTGCTCCTGTTTAAGGGTATTATCATTATTACTTTTCTAGGTGTGTTGTTGGGTTTTTGTTGTTGTTGCTGTTTTGTGGGGTTTTTTTTAATTTGTTTTTCTTTTTCTCAAAAAAATACCAACACTGATGCTATTCCTTAATCATTTCTCCTTCCTCTCCCTTCTTTAAACTCCTTGACACTTTCTACTTCCCTCGTCTAATATCACTTAGAGTTCAAGACATTAAATTGAAGACAACAACAACAACAAAAAACAACAACAACACACACACACACACACACACGGGGGACGGGGTAGCCTAGTGGTTAGAACATAGCGCTCACAATCTGATGACCCGGGTTCGATTCCCGTTCAAGGGGATATTTTCCCCTGGCGTTAACATCAGTGCAGACTCCACTCTCCCCAAAAGTCCTTCAGATGAGACTATAAACCGAGGCCCCGTGTGCGAACGCACGCAGAACATCTTGCACACACGTTAAATCCTGTTCCGCTTTTCGTAAGAGTAGGCCATTGTGTGCCGGTGGGAACGGATGACAAAATTTACAAAACCGCATACCCACGGGGATTGAATGTAAAAAAGCACACAAGTGCTTATTCCATTATCCTTGATATAAAATAAAAGATAAAAATAACAATAAAACAGATATATAGATAGATAGAGAGATATATTTTTTTTCATTTTTCATCTTATTCTTTTATTTCGAGGATAATGGAATAAGCACTCATTTGCTTTTTTTTACATCCAGTCCCTGTGTGTATGCGGTTTTGTAAATTCTGTCATCTGTTCCCACCGGCAGAACAGGATTTAACGTGTGCGCAAGGTGTTCTGCGTGCGTTCGCACACGGGACCTCGGTTTATAGTCTCATCCGAAGGACTTTTGGGGAGAGTGGAGTCTGCACTGATGTGAACTCCAGGGGAAAATATCCCCTTGAACGGGAGAGGGAGAGAGAGAGAGAGAGAGAGAGAGAGAGAGGAGATAGAGAGAGAGAGAGAGAGAGAGAGAGAGAGAGAGAGAGAGAGAGGGGAGAGAGAGAGAGAGAGAGACTTTGTTTTCTTTTTTCATTTTATTCTTTTATATCGAGGATAATGGAATAAGCGCTCGTTTGCTTTTTTTACATCCAGACCCCGTGTGTATGCGGTTATGTAAATTCTGTCATCTGTTCCCCATTTCTAGATACATATCGACATAGATACATAGATGCATAAACAGGCAGAAAGACAGACAAATAGATAGATAGATAGATAGATAGATAGGTAGGTAGGTAGATAGATAGATAGATAGATAGATAGATACATACATACATACATACATAGATAGGTAGATAGGTAGGTAGTAGATAGATATATAGATAGATAGATATGTAGATAAGTAGATAAGTAGATAGATAGGTAGATAGATCGATAGGTAGATAGATAGGTAGGTAGGTAGATAGATATGTAGATAGAGACAGACAGACAGATAGATACAGACAGACAGACAGATAGATAGATAGATAGGTAGGTAGGTAGGCAGGTAGATAGTTACATAGATAGAGACAGACATATATTATATATATATATATATATATATATATATATTTAATGAGTAGAGAGAGTAGAGATGAGATGATGAAGATGAGAGAGAGAGAGAGAGAGAGAGACAAACAGACAGACAGACACACACCACACACACACACACACACAGATAGATAGATACACGCACACACGTCGCAAAATTTTCATCAACTGTAGACAGTTATAGGATATTGGTTTTGCCATGAAACGGCGACCTATTGCATCTCTGCTATAGTGAGGTGTGTGCATGGGTTGTTGGTTTTTTAAATTGTTATTTTTTTTAGAGATCAGGACACAACTCAACCACCCCCCGCCACCCCACACCCATTCCTCCTGTTGGTTGCAGTTCAGTTTCGCTTGTTTGATTAATGATGTTATCGTTGTTGCGTTTACATTCGTTAGTTGTTACTTAAATATCCATCTCTGTACCGGTACTGGGCATTGCTAAAGTTGTTACTTACTTTTACTTTACTTTTTCCTTCCGCTTGTACTCTGTGGCGTCGCGGGGAGATATAACTGTCTGTCTGCTGCAAGGCGGGTAGCTTGGAGGAGGGACAGTCCATGGACTTTCAGTGTTTCTGCCACGGAATCGCTCCAGCGTCGCCTGGGTCTACCTCTGGCCCTCGTGCCAGAGTACCTCAAGTTGTAAGCACGCAAGGATAGCTGGTTTGGCGGTATCCGTGTGAGGTGCCCGAACCACTTGGTTCGTTGTTGTTCAGTATGGTGTAGGACGGGTGTGGCTCCTCCTACCATGTCTCTGATCACCTCGTTTCTTATCTTGTCTCTCCTGGTCTTGTTGACGGCTTTCCTCAAGCACTTCATCTCGCACGTTACCAGTTTCTGCTCCAGAGATTTTGTCCGGGGCCATGTCTGGCACTGGTAAGTGAGAGTTGGCAGGAAGATGGCGTTGATCAGCTTTGCCTTGGTGCTCATAGGGATGTTAGGATGTCGCAGAAGTGGGGCAAGTTGATAGCTGACTGCGTTTGCTTTTTGACTGCGTTTGCTTTTTGCTAAGGTTGTTATGTTACACAATTCACCATTATTACCTTTTTGTGGTCATAAACGGCTTAATCATTATCATATATCAAATTGAAACACACACACACACGCGCGCGCGCGCGCACGAACGCACGCACACACACACACACACTCACTCACTCACTCTCTCACACATACACATACGCACACAAAACGAGCTCTCTCTCTCTCTTTTTCTAAATCTCTCTCTTCTCTCTCTCTCTCTCTCTTTTCTGTCTTTCTCTCTCTTTCTTCTCTCTTTTCTCTCTCTTTTTTCCTCTCTTTCTCTCTTCTCCTCTTCTCTCTTCTCTTTCTCTTCTTTCTCCTTTTTTCTTCTTTATCTCTTTCTCTCTTTTTCCTATCTTTCTCTCTCTATCTTTCTCTCTCTCTCTCTCTTTTTTTCTTATCTCCTCTTCTTTTTCTCTATCTCTTTTTCTTTCTCTTCTTTTTTTCTCTCTCTCTCCCCTCTCTCTCTCTCTTTCTTTTCTTCTCTTCTCTCTTCTCTTTTTCCCCTCTCTCTCTCTTCTCCCCTCTCTCTCCTTTTTTCTTTCTCTCTCTCTCTTTCTTCCCCTCTTCTCTCATTCGGTAGCTGTTTTGTGATGACCCAGAGTGTTTTTTTTCCCCCCCCAAGCCCAGCTCTGAACTGTCATCTACTGATTTTGGGGACTTAGAAAAAAAAAACCCTTTTTTTTTAAAATCTTCACCATCCAGTTTTTTAGGGAAAAAGTAAATTTCTGGGGCGGGGTTTCCTGGGTTTGTTGCCTTTCAAAAAGACCTTGAGTAGGTGTTATGGTTAAATAGTAGAAATTTTACACCCCGGGAAGATGCCCATCACTGCAGAAGCCTTCGTCAAAAATAGGCACTTTTCAAGCAATTTTATCAAGCTTTTGGAGAAGAAAGTGGTGCAGGAATTCTTAAGTATTCCCCTTTCTCTCACGGGGGGAAACTTACGACTGAACTATCGCATAGTGCGAGCATTTTCTTTTTTGTCTGGTTTTTTTGGTCGGAAATGCTGCCTTCTACTCCCCCCAGCAACGGATTTCCGCCCTTTTGTTCGGATTTTGGGAAAATTTTTTAACCCACCCCAATTTCACAGCTTGGTTCTTGCTGTTGTAATGCAAGCTTTCCTGTCACATTGGTAAGGTTCTTAAAAATGTTTCCCCTTTTTACTGTTTCAAATACAGGAGGCCCGCATTTTACGGGTTTTTAAAACAGTAACCCCCCTCCTCCTTGTTTTGTTTGTGTGGGGACATTGAAAAAAACCCCAGGGACCGCAATCGCAACAGAAATGGAGAACATGTTGGTACCTATGTGACACTATAGAAAAAAGTCAATGCAATAAAAGCCATTGAGCAAATACAAAAAGGCGCACGGATCAGCACGAGAACAAATGCTCAAATTGAATTGGTTTCTAAGATGAAGTCGACCGACTAAAAAAATCATCCGGAAGGAAATCAAAAATTTCTAGGGTGTTCCAAAATCCAATGCGGAAACTAAAGAAGACGCGCACAGAAAGTGTTAAAATCATAAATACATTGAACCCCAATGAACCTCTTCAGTGGACATACGGCATGCACCGGGGTCAAGACTGGTGCTAACCGAAATGAACCCCGTCAATCGTTGTAATTATCGCAATGGAAGGACAAGTTTGCATACGGGGGGGCCAGGAAGTGCTGAAAGCGAAAGGCGGGGTACGAGTTTTCATGACCTGACCAGAAGACAAAGGCACAACTGGTGAAGGAAGACGTAAAGGGAAAAAGGGATGCTTTTTGAATGGCAAACGAGTTTTAGAGAACCCGGAAAATCTTAAAACATGGCGATCAGTTGGTATGGAACAGATGAAAAAACAAACTAAAATACGAAGAGAGGAAACACATTCAGTAATGGAAAGAAAAACAACATGGGGTGACAAGCATGGGAAATCTTTCCATTGGAGAGTTATGGAAAAGAAAAGTACGTTACCAGAAATGTCATGGACAATGATGACAAGTGGTCCCGGCATAGCACACCAGCCCAAAGAGACACTCCTCTGCCTTTCCCGAAAAAAGGGGAATCAACAGCTGGAGTGTCACCAAGTAAAGAGGCAACTGACCCCGCCGACTTTATGTCCCAGGGGAACATTCTGTGCAAAGAAAGCAGCAGATAAATTCAGAAAGCCCTTCAAAACTGTAAAAACCCCAGTTTATTCTCTCAAACTTAACGACAGGGAACATGAACAAATCAAAAACACCTCAGAACCATGAAAAAACACAAAATAATTCAATCTGGCACAGTTCAAACATGCCCCCATAGATAAGCACAAACAGCAATTTCAGTGTAAAAATTACAAAAAATGACGGAACTACCAACCCAGTTCTCTTCTTGCAAACTAAAAATGGAAAGAGGCTGTGGTGTGCACTTCCAGACACGATTTTTCCTGTTTTGCCGGGTGAAAAAGGTAAAACCCCCCTCGCCAGAAGGAAGAATAGCACAAAGACCAGATGAAGCAGAACTAGGCCCCCGTTTCTCTCCCTGTGCAGGGAAAACCAAAAAACCTCGAGGAATCAGCAAAGGGGTGCCCCCTAAACAGAACACTCAACGAAAAAAAACCAATCACCAAAAACAAAAAGAGGTACATTCCCGGGGAGAGATAAAACCCAGAAGACGCCAAATCACCACGCGGGACGCCCCCCCTGCCCATCTTGCTCCCCCACCACCCCCAAATGTGGTACGGGAGAGCTCCTGTACTTGGGAGGCAGTGGCTACTACCCCGTTCCTTCGCCAAGCCGCATGATCCAACACGAAGTGAACAGTCCAGAGCCAGCCAACCCCAAAAGTTTCCTCCTTGCCATCCAACTGACCAGGCAGAAACGCGACTGAAAACGGGAAAAAAACATTAAATCAACACATGGGTAACCAAACCCCAGAACACCAGAAAAACCAGGGCCCAGCCAACGAATCCAAGATGGCAACGAAAAAAAAAGGGATAACAAAGTTGAAAATAGGGATTCCCCCAAAGCCCAGACATTATCAAACACTTCTTCACAAATGGGTGCTCTTCCTTTCCTAAAGTATTGGCATCTTGTCAAAGCAAAGGGTGATTTTTGACTTTTTGCATACATTCTAATTTGATTTTTTTGCTTTTTTGAAACATTTCCCCCACAAATTTCATTCTAGATGTTTTTAAAAAATTTAACCAGAAATGTGCCCTGCATTTCCCTTTTGCCAGAATGGGTCGGAAATGGAGGTGTTATTTTCTGTTAAAAAGGAACTGGTTTCTATGGAAAATAAAAATTTGATGTGGGTAAAAATGTATTGTGCGAAAATATCTAAGCAATTTTTTAAGTCGAAAACAGTATTTTCGATCTGTACAAAATAGCTCCAGTAAAATCCCCTTTTTTGCAGGTCAACTTTGAAAAGGCTTTTTCAGCTTTTGAGTTTGCATGCTAGACATTCCCAAAAAGATAGGGAGATTTTCCCTTTTTATCTTTTTGGGGTGCTTTAAGTCTGCACAGGAATCTCCCAGCCCGTGGGAAATGATGCTAACTGTTTCACAAAAACCCCATAAAAAAACATGCTATTTGGAACAGAAAAAAGAAATTCACAGGATGGAAACAAAATCTTTAGGGGCCCCTCCTTCTTGGGGGGGGACATTTGATTTGTTTCTTGTTAAGGGGAACAACCAACGGAGAAAATTTGGAAATTTTCCCTTTATTTCTAGCCTGGCTGCAGTGAAAACGATTTTTTGCCAAGAATGTTTTAATGAAAGAATGACTCGCAACAATCCCAATGTTCTAACTTAACAGGCAACTTTTTTAAAAAGAGAAACTAAAGAAAGCCCCTTACTTTTCAAAAATTTTTTGGAACCCCCGTTTCTGACAAATTAGAGTAATTTTCTGGAAAAAAATTTCACTTGAAAAAAAAAAGAGCAGGGATGATAAATCAAAAAGTAAAATTTGTTATTGATCGTTTAACAACATTAAGAAAGCTCAGAAATTTTGCTAAAGAACTAAAAATTTGGACTAAAAGATCAAAACAAACATGGTTTGATAAGGGGTGCAAGGAGCCAAAGATTTGTAAGGGGGCTTTAGAATATGAGAAAAGTTGGGCAAAAGAAAAAAATTTAAAAAGTTAAAAAGAACGAAAAGGAAAAATTCCTTATCAAAAAAAGGCAGTGAGTACAAAACTGGCCTTAGAAGTAACTAATGAATGCTACAAAAAGCCTAAGTCTTTTGGTCCCCTTTGAGATTATTAGTGGTAAGCCCAGAAAGTCTAGGAAATGTGCCCAAAGATTTTGCAGAGCCATTTTATCATTGTTTGGGGCAACCTAATCCCAAAAAAGTCAACTACAATTTCATTGAAGAGGGTAACGCGATCCAGATACCATGGGTTTAAATTCAGCAATAACAAAAGGGAAAAAATTTAGTTTTAACCGTCTCTGAAGCCAAGAAGGCAGGTGGCCAACGGACTAACCCTGAATTCTTAAATTTACCCACTTATTTTACCATAAAATTGAAACCCTTAATTTCGTATTTTCTTCAGGAGAATATCCTTTCTTGGACAAGGCAACATAAAACCCCTCATAAACGTGGAAATCCTATGACCCAGCAACTAAGGGGAATATTCTCTTAAAAGTTCAGTAAAATATTAGTTAATCCTTTAAAAAACGAAGCTAAAAGGATAGAGGACAAAAAATTTTTAGGTGGAAACAAGAAGGTTTTGAACAGAACAGTTCCCTTGACCCTGTTTTTCCCCGTTTGCTGTGTCAAAAAACATCTGGGAACCAATAAGAAGTTATATGTTGCTTTTATTTATTTTAAAAAAGCCTTTTACCAATTTCTCATATACAAATTTTGGCCCCTAAAGATAAAAAAGGAATTTTCCGGCAAAATGCTGAGAGCGATGCAAAAAATTTAAAAAAGTAGTGAAGGAAATGTAAAATGTAATGGCGGTTTAGGTTTTAAAGATTTTTTTTTTTTGCCCCGAAAGGTCTGAAGCAAGAAGAAAATTTCAAGCCCGTTATTGTTTTCCTGATAATAAAGATTATCTCTTGATGTGAGCAGAAAAAGGGAAACATGGTTTCGTTCTCCCCAAAGTTGTAAACTATTAATCATTTTTTTTTCAGCGATGTCTCACTATAACATTTTTGTAAATGGGTTTTCAACATCAGTTAAAACTGTAAATGAAAAAGCAAAAAGATGAAAATTAAAGCCATTAGAAAATCAAAATTATTGTATTTTGAAACGGGGGTATCTTTCAACCCCAGAAAAAAAGGTACTACAAAGAATGTGAAAAAGAGTCAATTTGTACAGTGTCTAGGTTATGGCTATCACCCCCCCTTTAGCTTTTTTTTTAATCAAGGAACAAACAGCCAAAGCGAAAGTAGGTGTCGTTCAAAAATTCAAAAATTTTGGAAAATGGCGATTTACCCCCCGGGATCTTTTTTCTAGTTTGACACCAAGTAAAACCCCTCTTCTATATGGGTCAGAAATTGGGGAACCCCCGATTACCTCATTTTGAAAGAGCCCCAAATGTTTTCAATAAAAAAATTGCTAAATGTTGCGTCAAGAACCCCAAATGAATGATTTTTGGTGAATCAGGCAGACTACCCTTGATATATAGCAAAAAACAAAAGTCATCAGTAAGGCTTTGCCTAACCCGGATGACAGGGACGATGCCCAAAAGGAAGCCACAAAATGTTAGAAAATTTTTAAAAAAAAAACAAAAAGGGCTGGGGTTTGGTGTTTGCGGAAAATTTTCCCAAGCATGGATTCGGTTTTGTGTGGATAAAAGGTGGGGTGCAAAAACACAAATTTTCTAAAAACGTTCAAAGAACGCTTGGTGATTGCTGGAAACAAGACTGGCATAGCAGGATTTAGGGAACCGGCAGATATTCGGAGTAAGAAAGTTTAAAATTTTAGTACTCCCAGAGCCTTATTTCAAGTGCATTAAAAAAAAAAGATGAGAGATATCTATGTAAGCCCCAAATGGGAATTACTGATATAAAAAATATTAACTCCGTTATTTAAAGAAATATATGCAAATGATGCTGCCCCTATGCAAAAACACGTGATGACGAAATTTTTTTTTTTATTCCATTCCCGTTAGGAAGAGCTAAGATCACAGTATTTCCACAAGAAATTAAACAAGATCCTATAGACAAAAAGTTGTCTATTCTGAATAATGGAAAAAACATGATTAGCATTTTTCCCGTTTTTTTTATTTCAGCTTCAAGTGAATGAGATGAGAAAGTAGTTTAAAAGGTTTTTTCTATCGTTGATTTTTTGTTGTCTGGGGGTGATGGCCCTAGATCATGGCTTTGGGTTTGTTTTTGTTAAGTGATATCATGTACAGGTTATGCGAGCGTGCAAACACAAGGGGGACGTGGCGCGCGTTCGTGCGTTGTGTGTAAGTTTTTTTGTGAGTATTGGTTTTGGGTTTTAAGTGTGTGTATGTGTGTGTGTGTGGTTGTGGGTGTGTGCGTGTGCCTGCAAGTGCACATTTGCATATCAACATTGCATGAGCACGCGATCATGTGTATAGACGCACTGGCAATATATTTGGTGCTTATTTGTACGTACAAGCATGGGCCAGGCCGATGTGCTTGTGTGTATGAGTGCCCGTGTTTGTATACGTGCAAGTGTGTGTGTGTGTGTGTGTGTATGTGTGTGTGTGTAAGTCGAGCGTGTGTGTGTGCGTGCGTGCGTGCGTGCATGTGTGTGTGTTAACAATTCACAAGTAGCTCTCTATAGTTTGATTTTGTTTCTTGTTCAGCGATTTTGTTTTTTGTTCAGCTGTAAAGGAGGCACATTTACTTGCCTTTGAAAAAAGCTTCTTGGAACCGTGTCAACAGCCAACGAAAGTATTCTTTACGTGGACAATCATTAAGTGTCAGAGTGTGTCATTTCCATAACAGACTGGTGGAAAGTATGATCTTCAGGTTCAGATTGAATGCATTTAAGACTAAATTTTGTAAACAGATAACTTGTTCATGTGGTTCTGACTTATCACCTAAGCATGTCATTCTTCACTGTGAAGTACTTCGACCATATTTTTCTGGTACAGTTGTAGATAGGATTTCAAATATGTCATTTGAACAATTATTGGCCGATAATGTGATTATGTTGGAGATAGTTAGTTGTTTAGTTAAAAGCCCTGTTGGCAAACTTTTGTAATTATTCTTGCTGCAGTTTAAGCTGTTCAATGCCTGCCCCCTCCCTCCCCACCTCACCCCGTCCCTCCCATAATTTCTTTGTTGTTTTTTTTTTATTCTTTTATCTCGTGCACAGACACAAATAGGTAAACACACACACACACACACACACACACACACACACACACACACACACACACACACACGCACACACACACACACACACGTTCTCTATATATTGTAACACTTTATCTTTGGTCTAATATCACCTTGAGTGAACAGACGTTAAATAAAGGAAAGAACACTCACACACGCACACACACACACGCACGCACACACACACACACACACACACACACACACACACACACACACCACACACACCACACACACACAACACACACTTTCTATAAGTATTGATGGATGGCTTGATGAAGAGGGTAAATAAAAGCAGACATTTAACTGATTCAATGTACCATCTAAAAATTATGAAAAACAAACTTTTATTTTGACTAGCACACACACACACACTCTCAACACACACACACACACACACACACGCTCATTCACACACACACCACACCACTCACACACACACACACACACACTCACACACTCATGTGGGCAGAAACGGTCACAAAGGCAAAATCTCACCATTGGTGAGCCTCACAGCTCTAGCGAGGAACAACAACAACAACAACAGCAACAACAACAGAGGTTATCTGTTTTCAGTTTGTTTTTCTCGTTCCTCGGCAGTGTCACTTAAAAGGTAAAGGAGTCCCATAACCTATGTGGTCGTAGGGGAGCGAGGCGTCATAGACCTCAACTTCTCAAGGGGCCAAGCATATTGAGGGCAGCGGCGCCCATCTCCTCTCCCTCGCTGCTTTACCTTCCCTGACCCTAAAAGAGGGCAGGTACCCATTTACCGCTGGGTGAACTGGGGGAACTGTACTGAAGCCAAGGCGCGCAAACGGTCACCCATCCAAGTGGTCACCACGCTCAGCGATGCTGCTTAACCTGAGCTTGGGGGAAAGCGAGTGCTCCGACCACTGAGCTAGCCCGTCCATAACTAGCTGTTTATGAATCTCAGCAACTCTGCTAATGATTGATAAGTCTCTTCATTTTTGTCCCTCGTTTCTTTGGGTCAAGTTCCGAGGTATTTGAAGATGGCGTTTGATCGCATTGCCTTGGTGCTATAGGGATGTTCGGATGTCGCAGAAAGAAGTGGGCAAGTTGATAGCTGAACTGCGTTTGCTTTTTGACTGCGTGTGCTTTTTTCTAAGGTTTGTTATGTTACACAATCCCATTATTACCTTTTGTGGTCATAAACGGCTTAATCATTATCATATATCAAATTGAAACACACACACACACGCGCGCGCGCGCGCTCGTCGAACGCACGCACACCAACACACACTCATCAACTCACTCTCTACACCATACACATACGCACACAAAACGAGCTCTCTCTCTCTCTCTTTCTCTCAATCTCTCTCTTTCCGCTCTCTCTTCTCCTCTCTCTCTTTCTCCATGTCTCTTCATCTCTCTTTCTCTCTCTCTTCTCTCTCTCTTTTCTTCCTCTCTTTCTCTCTCTCTCTCTCTCTCTCTCTCTTCTCTCTCTCTCTCTTTCTCTCTTTTTATCTCTCTTTTATCTCTTCTCTTCTTTCTCTATCTTTCTCTCTCTATATCTCTCCTCTCTCTCTCTCTCTCTCTTATTCTCTATCTCTCTCTCTCTTTCTTTCTCTATCTCTTTCTGTCTTTCTTTCTCTCTCTCTCTCTCTCTCTCTTTTTCTTTTCTCTCGTCTCTCTCTCTCTCTTCTCTTTCTCTCTCTCTTTCTCTCCTCTCTCTCTCTCTCTCCTCTCTCTCTCTCTGCTCTCTCTCTTCTCGCTCTCTCTCTCATTCGTGTGAGCTGATTTTTGTGATGAGCAGACGTTTTTTTCTTCCCTCTCCCATGCCAGCTTCCTGAACTGTCATCAAGCTGATTTTCCGAGGGACTGAGGACTTGACGACTTAGGAAAAAATCAACCCCTTTCTGTTATTAAATCTTCACCATCCAGTTTTAGGGACAAGTGAAATTTCTGTGGCAAGTTTTCCTGGGTTCTGCTTGCCTTCAAAAGACCTTGAGTAGTCTGACTGTTTATGGTTGAATAGTAGAAATTTATACACACCAGGAAGATGCCCATCACTGCAGAAGCCTATCGTCAAACAATAGGCACATTTCAAGCAATTTTCATCAAGCTATTGGAGAAGAAATGTGGTGCACGGAGAATCTGTAAGTATTCGCCTTTCTCTCACTGGGACTACTATACAGACATGAACTACCGCATAGTAGCGAGCACTTTCTGTTGTCTGGTTTTCTTGCTGTTCAGTGAAATGCTGCCTTTACTCTCCCAGTTTTCACATGGATTTCCGGACCGTGTTCAGTTTTGCGATAATTTTTTCCCCAAATTTCCACTTTTAATTCAACCCCTGTAAACGGAAAAAAACCCTCTTTAGTTTGCGGCTGCATTTTCCATTTCGCGGTAACCTAAATACCATCTGGTGTTTTCTAAGCACGCTCGGTCAGGGTCCAAGTCCAGCGTCCGGGGTTTGCCAGACACATTCCTTCTTTGCTGTCTATTAGCGATGGGCGATTTTCTATTTGAAAGGCTTATTTATCTTTGTGTGGATGTCTATTGATTTTGTACAGTACTATACTTAGTGAAAAAATTTTAATACCTCTTTATTGTTTGGGGTGACGGTTGTAAGTAATTAGGTTAACTAATTTAAAAAATTTTTTTACAAAACATGGGTGTTTCCCAAGTACGAAACGGTGAGTTTTTGTGTGTGGGGTGTGTGGTGGGGTGTGTGGGTGTGTGTGTGTGTGGTGTGTTTAAGTAAGTAAGTGGGAGTAAGTAAGGAAAAGTAAGTCTTCAGACAACCCTAAAATAGGAGACTGAATAAGAGAGAGAGAGAGAGGAGAGAGAGAAGAGAGAGAGGGGGGGGGGGGGGGGAGAGGGAGAGAGAAGGAGAGGGGGGGGGAAAGAGATTATTGTGTGTGAGTGAGGGGTGGGAGTGTGTGGTTGTGTGTGTGTGTGTGGTGTGTGTGTGTGTGTGTGTGTGTGCGCGTCCCTGCATGCATCGTGTGTATGTTATTGTGTGTGTGTGGTGTGCGTCCCGCATGCATGCGTGTGCGTTGTGTATTTTATTGTGTGTGTGTGTGTGTGCGGGGATGTGAGTGTGCGTGCGTGCGTGGGCGCGCGCGTGTGCGTTTGCGCGTGGTGTGTGTTCCGTGTGTGTGTGTGTGTGTGTGTGTGTGTAATCGGCCACAGCACCTACATGTGCCAGGTGCTTCCTGGCTGTGTGTCAGTTTCAAGTTGTTAGTTATCTCAAGCACATGTGTGCCATGCGCATCTTCTTGTGTTACATGTGTGTGGTGTGCACACGCGCGCGTGTATGAGTGGGGCGTGCGCGCGTTTGTGTGAGTATACGGTATGCGTACATGTATTTAGCCATTTTGTGTGTGTGTATGTTTGTCTGCTTGTGGTGTATGTGTGTGTGCACGTGCGTATGTGTGTGTGCACGTGCGTCTGTGTTGTGTGTGTTTATTTATTTTGCTTATTCTTTTATTTCAAGGATAATGGAATAAGCACTCATGTGCTTTTTTAAAAATCTAGTTCCCGTGTATATGCAGTTTTGTAAATTTTGTCATCCGTTTTGTGTGTGTGTTTTCTTTCCGCTTTTTTTTGGGTGTTGCTTTGATGTCAAAGTGTAGGCCTGTGTGCAATTTGGTTGGGTTTTTTTTACACAACACAGGACTGATAAGTAGATAAACATTTGATCACAACAATTTCTTAACAGGATCAGAAAATGCTTTTTGAATAGTATCAGAAACATCAGTGAAAAAAATAA
>JAQIHA010001410.1:0-10000 GCA_028751875.1 Rapana venosa
TTTTTTTTTTTTTTTTTTTTTTTTTTTTTTTTTTTTTTTTTTTTTTTTTTTTTTTTTTTTTTTTTTTTTTTTTTTTTTTTTTCTTTTTTTTTTTTTTTTTTTATTTTTTTTTTTCCCCTTTTTTTTTTTTTTGGTTTTTTTTTTTTTTTTTTTTAAAATTTTTTTCCCCTTTTTTTTTTTCACTTTTTTTTTTTGTTCCCCTTTTTTTCCCCTTTTTTTCTTCTTTTTTTTTTTTTCCCCTTTTTTTTTTTTTCCCCCTTAAAAAGAGGAAGGAGTAAAGTGGTAAGGAAAGAAAAGGGGGGGTGTAGGAATTTACGAAAAAAAAAAAAGGAACAGACAGAACACAGAAAAAACCCGACAGACAGACAGAACACAGAGAGTGTTTAAAATTGTTTGTTTGTTTTGTTTGATTGATTGTTTGGGTTTTAAATTGATTGATTGATTGATTGATTGTTTGATATTCTTTTCCCCCAAGGGTTAGGAAAAAAATTTAAAAATATTTTTTTTCTTTGGTCCCTTGCCCTGGAAGGGACAAACCTTTAAATTTAATTTCACAGCTAATTTTTCCCAAGTGAATGTGTGTTTTGTATACATACATACATACATATAAAAAATATATATATATTTTAAAATATATAAAATATATATAAATATATATAATATAAATTTTTTTAATATAAAAAAATATTTTATAAATAAAAGAGGGAAAAGAACAAGAAAAGACAGAAAAACAAACAACAGCCCGGAAAAGGGGGTGAGGAACAATGGCTTTCAGATAGAGACAAAAAAATTAAAAATTATAAATGAAAAATTAGTCAAAACCAGACACACAGACAGAGTGAAGAAACCCAAAAATAGAGAGAAAACCCAAAAAAAAAGGAGGGAAACGGGGGACCAACAAAGGTTTGGACAAAACAGATAGATTTGGGCCCATTTTTGGGAAAGGGAAAGCGACGCTCTCACAATTTTTCATAGGGGGAAAAAGAAATAGGGAAGGGGGCCTGCAGACACAATTTTCCATAGGGGGAATAAAATGGGGAAGGGGGCTGCAAAACACAATTTCCCAATATTTGGGGAATGAAATGGGGAAAGGGGGCTGCAGACACAATGTTCATATTTGGGAAAAAAAAAGGGAAAGGTGGCTGCAGACACGGGGGTTCATAGTGGGGAGTGAAAGGGGCAAGGTGGCTGAGAACAATGTTCAAAGCGGGAAATGAAATGGGGAAGGGGCGCAGCCCAAAAATGTTCATAGGGGGGAAATGAAAAAAGGGAAAGGGTGGCTGCAGACAAAATTCTTTAGGGGGGAAAAGAAATGGGGAAGGTGGCGCAGACACAATGTTCAAAGGGGGGGGAAGGAAAAGGGAAGGTGGCGGGCAAAACAAAATGTTCATAACATCTCCCTTTACATGACCAAAAGGGGGTAAAAGGGCCACAACCCCCAAACCCCAAACCCCCCCCCAGTGGATGAGTGACTTTCCCTGATGTTATTTACTTACGGGGACCAGTCCCCCCGGGTTTTTCCACCGGTTTTTTGTTCGGGGCTCGAAAGGGGTGTTGGCAAGTGATGTACATTGTGTGGGGCAAAGTTTTTTAGCGGGAAACCCTCGTTGGGGTGTGGGCATAACCGCGCGGGGGTAGCAGGGTGTGCGTGCATGCTTTTTGGGGTGTGCATAAGCATGTGGCGTACTTTTGTTGTTGAGGGTTTTCCCTTTTTTCTTGACCCTCAGCTGCAGACAAAATACAGACACTGGGGGCCCTTTCCCCAACCCCTTGCGGCATGTGGCTACTTCTTAAACGGGACTGTGGGAAAAAGGCCCCCTTTCCACGGCAAAAAGGGGCGTTTGTCGAGGGCCGGTGTCAGTCAGCTGTCGGGGTTTGACCACTGATAAATTTACGGGTTTTCACGTGAAATTCCCCCCCTTCCCCTCTCACCCCCTTCTCCCCAGTCCCCCTTCCCCTCTTCTTCTTCTTCTCTTGTCACATGCGGGCGGCTGAAAAAACCCTTTATCTATTGAAAGTTTCTATTTTTCCCCTTGGGAAAAGAAAAGGGGGGGAGTAGAGGGGAAGAGAGAGAGAGAGAGGAGAGAGAGAGAGAAGAGAGAGAGAGAGAGAGAGAGAGAAAAGGAGAGAGAGAAACAGGGGGAGGGGTGCTGGGGCCCTGTGGGAAACCCTGCCAAACCGGGTTGGGAAAAGGGGTAGAAAATGAGAAAAAGGGAAAGAGGGAAAAACAAAAACGGAAGAGGGGGGGGGAGAGCAGACAGAGGTAGAGGGGATGAACAGAAAGACAACAGAGGGAGATAAAAGGGACGCCAAACAAAAGAAACAGAGGTAAAGAAGGGCCAACAGACAACAGACAGAGGGAATAGAAAACCCAAACAAACAAACAGACAGAGGGAGAGGGAAGGGACAGGCAGAAATAGATGTACAAAACAAAAAAAACAAAAGAGGAAAAAAGGATGGACAGACAGACGGGAACAAGAGATTGGACAGATAGACAGACGACAGACAGATAGAAAATAGGGAAAGGGAAATAGACAGACAGAAAAGGAACAGAGAGGGTTTGGACGATAAAATTAGACAGACAGACAGACAGACGATAGATAAAGGGAGATGGAAAGACAGACAAAAACAGAGACAGAGAGATGGATGGACGAAAGATAGCCCAGACAAAAACAGACAGAAAAAGAATAGGGAAAAGGATGGGAAAAAGACAAACCAGAGACAGAGGACATTCTTTTCAAATTCCTTTTCTTTTATATCGAAAAATAATAAATAAGCACTTATTGTTTTTTTAAAACCCCCCATCCCCTTTATGCTTTTTTTTGGTAAATTCTTTTCATCTTTTCCCCCAAACCGGCACAAAAAGGTCTACTCTTGGGAAAAAAGGGGAACAGGTTTTTAACGTGTGCGCAAAAAATTTTCTGTTTTGGCTTTTCGCCCCGGGGAACCCTGGGTTTTATAGCTCATGAAGGACTTTTGGGAGAGTGGACCCGCACTGATTTTAAACTCCAGGGGAAAAAAACCCCTTGAAGGGAAAATCGAACCCGGCTCGTAAATTTGGCGAGCGCAATGTTCAAAACCACAAAAGCAAAATCCCGTCAGACCAGACAACAGACAGCCCAGAGAAAGGAAAGGACAGACCGCCAGACAGACGGGACAGAAAACAGAGGGAGATGGACTAACGAACAAAAAAGAATGGGGTGAAGAGACAGACAAGCAGAGAAACAGACAGCCCAAACAGACAGGAGGGACTTACTGGACTTTTCGCGGGAAAATTTTGGGAAAATCACAAAAAGTTGTCGTTTTTTTCTAGCTTCGATACTTTCAAATGACTTTTTTTTTTTTTTTTTAAAATGAAATTCAATCAAAGGGGAAAAGCTACTCGTGCTGGGGAAGTACAGTTATTTTTGGGTTCTTACCTTTAAATTTGGGAACGATTTTTCCAACAAGCGGGGGTTTTTTTCTTATTATTATTTTTTATTTGCATTTTTTTTTTTGCTTTCCCCCCTTCTTTTTTGTTGTTTTTTAAAAAAAAAAAAGCAAACACAACAAAATTTTAATTTCCAGGAAAAGAAAATGTTTATTTTCAAAACTGATTCTTGAAGATGAGAAAACCTAACTGCGGTAAAATCGTTTTTTCTTTTTTTCCCCGTGTGATTTAGCTGTTGGTCTTATAGACAAGCACAAGATGCAGAACTGTGTTTTTTTAGCAAATTTACTCACTTATTTTAAAAAAAATACAAAAAAAAATAATATATTTATATTGAAAAAAATCTTTGTCCCAAAATCAACTTTCCCCGGGTGCTGTCGCTTCCCCCCTGCGATCCTCGGTGCGAAAACGCAAGGCCCCCGGGCGGGCCCGCGAAAACGGGCCGTAGAAGGGTTTGGTGCGTTTGGCGACGACGGGGGAAGAGTCCGCCCCCTTTTACCGACCACAAAGTAAAGTTTTAAAAATGAAAAGTCGGTTTTAAACAGGTGGTTATGTTTTCTATAAAAAAAAATTTTTTTAAAAAAATAAAAAAAATAGCATAAAAAAGTGCGTCCCAGAATAGCCCCTTCAAAAACCCTTAAAAAATAACTTCATTGAGTTAAATAAAAAACTGACAAAAAGATAGATAGACAGAGGGGTAGAGGGGAGAGAAAAAAAGACACAAAAAATATGAAAGAAATAAAAAAACCCGAATGACATATCACAAAGAAAAAAAGGACAAACCCTAAAAAAATAAATAAACCTTAAAAAAAAATATATATTTATATTTTTATAATAATTTTTTTAATTTTTATGGGGCGATGAAGAATCGAAAGAAAGATCAAAGACGCCCAACGACGGGCGACGACGATTATGATGTGAAGATGAAGAGGGGGGGTGGTGGTGATGATGAATAAGAAGTGAAAGGGTGATAAATTAAAGATGAAAGAAGACGACGACGACGAAAGACGACGACGACGGGCGACACGACGCGAAATGATGACGACGACGATGACGACGACCCCACGGCGATGACGACGACGACCCACGACGACGAAAGATTTTTGAGATGATGATGACGAAAACGACGACGATGACGACGACGACGAAAGACGACGAATGATGATGATTGAGATATCACAGACTTTTAAAAAACACCCAAAAAAACCCTTTTGTCCCAAAAAGCACTGGCGCGGTCGTTATGCCGAAGACCCCGGCGAGTGGAGGAAGCCCGGTTGCAAAAATTTTTCAGAAATGCTAGAGGACTTTGGGAACTGGGCTGTCAGTTCAGTTTTTAGGGGGGGGAAAAGGAAAAAATAAGGAAACTGGCTGCGAAAAAACGGGGAGGGGGGGCCCGTGCAAACCCCTGGGGGGAAAAATGGTAACTGGCCACACACCACACCACACCCCCACACCACAACACCACACAAAACCGCACAAAACAAAACCACAAAACCCCACAACACCACACAATACCAAAACAATACCACACAATACCACACCACAACACCACCCACCCCCAACACCAAAACAATACCAAAACAACACAAAAACAAAAACCCCCACCAAAACCCCACCAACAACACAACACCAAAACAACACAACACAACACAAACACCACACCAAAACAACACAACACCACCCCACCAAAAACCACACAACACAAAAACCACAAAAACACCAAAAACAACACCACACCACACAAAACAAACCACAAACCCCACCACAACCACAAACCCCACACAACACAACACCCCAAACCCCACCACACAAAACCCCACAACCAACACCACACCCAAACACCACCAACAAAACCCCCACAACTCAAAACCACACAACACCCCACAACACCCAAACCCAAAAAAACACCACACAACACCACACAACACAAACCAAAACAACCCCCCACACCACAACACCACACCAAAACAACACAACAAAACACAACACACCACAACACCACACCACACAACACAACACACCACAACACCACACCACAAAAACACAACACCACACACACCACACAAAAAAAACAACACCACACCACACAACAAACCCCACAACCAACACCCCAAAAACACAAAAACCACACCACACAACCCAAAATACACACCACACAACACAAAAACAACACAACACAACATCACACAAAACAACACCACACCCACAACCCACACACCACAAAAAAACACAACACCACACAACACAACACCACACAACACAACACCCACAACACAACACCAAAACAACACAACACCAAACAACACCACACAACCCAACACCCCACAACACCAAAACCCCACACAACACCACCAAAACCCCCCACAACACACCCCAACCCCACCACAACACCACACCCAAAACACCACACAACACAAAAACCACACAACACAACACCACACAACACAACACAACACAAAAACACCACAACACAACACAACACAAACAACACCCAACCCACACAACACAACACAACAAAAACACCACACCAAAAACCAACACAAAACAAACAACCACACAACACCACACCCAAAAACCACACCAACAAAACCCCCAAAAACCCAAAACAACACCAAAACCACACAACACCACAAACCCCACAACAAAACCCACACCCCCCACCAACACCACACCAAACCACACAACACCCACCACAAAAACACAACACAAAAACAACACAACACCAAAAATTTAGGTCTTGCTGAATCCCTTGCTGACATCTTTTACCCGAGTTGAGGGCCGCTTTGGCTCTGCAATGTGTCGTTAGTCGGGGGAGGACTTTATTCTAGGCAGGGGTGTGTAAGTAGGCCCAGAGTATTCTGCAGTTTTAAAGTCCTTTTTTCCCCTAAAAATTATATCCCCCCGGAAAGTTTAAATGGTGGGGTGTGCGTGTGTGTGTGCGGTGTGTGCGCGGTGCGCGGGGGTTCCCCGTGTCCCTGTGTGCGCTTGGGGGCGGGGTGTGCGCGCGTGTGTGTGTGTGCGCGTTGTGTGTGTGTGCGTGCGTGCGTGCGTGGTGCGTGTGCGTGTGCGTGTGTGTGTGGGGTGTGTGTGTGAAAGGGGGAGGGGTATGCACATGGTAAATCAAACGCAATAAACAACTATTATGAAAAAAAACAAAAACAAGAATTCTGAAAAGAAAAATTGAAAAAACCCAAAATATTAACTTTACAAGTCATATAACTAAAGCCCATTTCCCAACATTAAAAGAGTTTTAAAATAGGGGGTATGACTTAAAAGACAATACTTTTTTTTTCCCTTAAAGGGGGAAAAGGGGTGTGTGGTGCTGCGTGCGTGCGTGCGTTTCGTGCATGCGTGCGTGCGGGGCGTTTCGTGGTGTGGGGTGTTTTGTGTGTGTGTGTGTGTTGTGTGTGTGTGTGGTTTTGGTTTTTGGGGTGTGTGTGTGTGGTGTGTGTGTGTGTGAATTTAAGTCAAGTCAAGTCAAGTCAAATTTTTATCTCCAGATGGTACATTGAATAAGCAATGCATTTGTTTAAAAAAAATATTTTATTTATTTATTCTTTTATATCGAGGATAATGGAATAAGCACTCATGTGCTTTTGTTTTACATCTAGTCCCCGTGTGTATGCGGTTTTGTAAATTTTGTCATCTGTTTCCACCGGCACATAATGGCCTACTCTTCCGAAAAGCGGAACAGGATTTAAGTAGTAGTAGTTCTTC
The DNA here is from genome assembly GCA_028751875.1 of Rapana venosa. Taxonomy (NCBI): domain Eukaryota; kingdom Metazoa; phylum Mollusca; class Gastropoda; order Neogastropoda; family Muricidae; genus Rapana; species Rapana venosa. The sequence goes on from JAQIHA010001410.1 coordinate 7,148, forward strand.
AGTTTAACGTCCTTCCACTAAATAGTGATATCAGACAGGAAAGTGTGTGTATGTGTGTGTGCGTGTGTGCGCGTGTGCGTGTGTGTGCGTGCGCACGCGCACGTGCTTGTGTGTGTGTGTGTGTGTAGGGGGGAGGGGTATGCATATAACTAATCAATCGTAATAAACAACTATTATGAAAAAAGCATAAACAAGAATTCTGGAAAAACAAAAACAAAAAACAAAGAAAAAACCAACAACACCAAAAAAAAAAAACAATAACCAACCCCAGAAACATCAAACAGCAAAAATACCAGCTTTCCAATTCATATAACTTGAAGCTATCCTTATATCAGAGGAGTCTGAAAATAGGAGTATGGCTTAATGACAATACAATTTCTTTCATTAATGGAATGTCTTTAAGAATTTGCTGCAAGCTACGGACTGGGAAGGCAGGTAAGATGTTTTTCAGATCTCTGCATCGTAAAAGAATGTGATCATTGGTAAGATTTTCACCACAGATACATGTTGCTTTTTTAAAAATTTCGTTCTAAAAGCATTGAGCTTAAACCTGTAAAAAGAGATACAACATTTTAATATTCATTAAAAAACGATATTTATTTTAACAAAAGATAATCCCAGGGCTAAAACTCCCCCCGGAAAAACCCCCGGTTACTTTGTAGTTTTTTTTAAAAAGTGTTTCCAGCATCATTTTTGTAACACCCAATAGCCCCATGGAAAGGATAGGGGAAAACATTTAGGGCGGAAAAACCCCAATCAAAATTCCCAAAAGCCCACATTTTGCTTTTCTGTAAACCCTTTTTAAATTAAAAAAAATACCACGTGCGGGGGTATCCAGAAAAAAGGACCCCAAAGTCCCAAACGAAATCATCAGAAAATGAATTAAATGACAAATTTCTAAATTAAAGAAACTGCTCATTTTTTAAAAACTAAATTTTCTCGGGGGCAAGTAAGATTTGACCGGGAATCAACACAGAAAAGAATTTGAAAAAAGCCCTTTGGGGAAAACCCTAAAAGATAATCAAAGCCATAAAAAATTAGCAGAAAAAATTTCGCTGTAAAAAAGTTTCGATTTTTTCCTACATAAAATGTCTCCCTAATTTTCAAAGATGGTATAAACAAACCTGCACCCGCCCATTATTTTTAAAAAGGGAAACCCAAACTGTTTAAATTTTTTAATGTTTTGGGGAAATATGTAGTTTGTATAAAATTTTTTTTTACTGATGCGCTGGGAAAATATTTTATTACCTTTTTTGGGTTAAAGAGGAATAATTTCCCGTCAAATTAGCTCTTTTAAGTTCCCAGGGGGGAAAAAAAGGGCAAATTTTGATACAATAAAATGAAAAAAATTAAAAAACTATGAATTTAAACTTTTTATGCCAATTTTAAAATTTGTCTGGGAAGCAGCTAAAAAGCCTTTTCCCTAAGTATTCACCCATGAAGTCGAAAAAAAAGCTTTTCCGGGAAATTTTGGGGGAATCCTTTAAAGGGCAAAAAATTGGGGGGGGAAAGACAAAAAAGCTGCTTTTAAAGTTTATTTAAGAAAGAAAAAAGTCGAAAATAAATTTTTTTATGAAAAAAGCAAAATTGCTTTGAATAAAACCGTTGAACAAAGCAAACGCAGTTTTGGCTTCCTTTTGCTTTCAAAAGTTAAAACTTTTTAAAATTTTCAAAAGGGGTGGAGTAAATTTAAAGATTTTGAAAAGTGGGGGGAGGCTTCCAAAATGTCCCAATTTAAAATTTAAAAACAAAGGGAAATTTCCCCTAATTCAGAGAAAGCTGAACATTCATAGAAAAATTTACAGACAAAAATGAGGATAAAAGTCTTTCAGAAAAATGCAAAGTATATAGAAATAAAGAAGCACAGAAAGACATGTATAAAGACCCTGTGGGAGATAATAATCATTACGTCAATGCTCCCCTAACATTGCAAGAGCTTAAGATGCTCTCCTATCTCTTGGAACAAAAAGAACATCCGTTGGTATTGATGCTATTTCAAGTGAATTGTTAAAACAGCTGCCAGAAAATTGGATAATATTATTACTTGAATTATTTCAAAGTTTGCTGGTCTCAAGGGGTCATTCCAAGCATATGGAAACATTCCATTTTAGTGCCAGTCCAAAGCAGGGTAAACCTAAAAATGATAAAAACAGTTACAGACCTATCGCGTTAACCTCTCACACAGGAAAACTTATGGAAAAATATAATTTTAAACCGACTAATGCATTATTGCGATAAAAACAAAATAATCCCCATTAGCCAGGCAGGTTTTCGAAAAGGTAGATGCACAGCAGATCATCTGATTAACTTAGTACGCATATTAAACACCAATTTGCTAGTAGGAAAAATGTGCTTGCCACCTTTTTATGATATAAAGAAAGCATATGATCAGGTCTGGCATAAACGATTACTATATAAACTAAAAAACTATTGGCTTATCTGGTAATATGTATCATTATATTAAGCATTTCTCTCAGAAAGATGTATGCAGGCCAAAGTTGGAAATTCCTATTCTACTTTACGGTTTCCAACAATGGGTATTCCACAGGATTAGTTATCGCTCCACATCTTTTCAATATTCTTCTTTATGATCTTCCTCAGTTGCCTCTCCAGTAATGCCATCACGTCCAGTATGCTGATGACATTTGTATGTGGATGAATGTTACGATGAAAAAGAAAACACCAAAGAGGCATCTAAACTATATAAAAAATATGTATCAGCTTGAGCTAAACAAACTTAATGACTACATTTTTGAGAATGGTCTTTCATTGTCTCCTGAAAAGACTAATCTCGTACTTTTCAATAATGGCAACAACCCCCCAGTTCTACCTGTTTTCCAAATAGATGGGAAA
>JAQIHA010001411.1:0-10000 GCA_028751875.1 Rapana venosa
AAAGTTGGCCCTTGCCTTTTTAGCCCCCCCAACCAAATAGGCATGTTGCTGCATCATATCATCATCATCATCATCATCATCATCTCATCATCATTCATCTCACGTCGTCGTCGTCGTCGTCGTCTCGTCATCATCGTCATCATCTTCATCCATCATCATCTCATCATCATATCTCATCATCATCATATATCAAACATCCGTCGTCGTCGTCGTCATCGTCCGTCGTCGTCGTCAATTTCCCCTTTTAATTTATTTTTTTCAAAAAGATTAAACAAATCGAACTAGATGCGAACAAGCTTTAAGCAAATCAACCATTTTTTGTTGTTGTTCTTTTTTAAACCCATTTTCAGATCCTTCAATGTTGACCCCGAATTCAGCCTCTGGCACAAACGTTGGCTCTTTGCCAGCGTAGTCATATGAGGTAGAGAAAGGAATTTCAAATCCATCCCGCTTCTGACTCAGTTCTAGTGCTTCAAAAGTGGTGATTTTCGCAAAATGAATTACGAATTTTTTAAAAAACATCCTAAAAGGTATCGAAATTTCTTTTTTAAGTGAATTGACATTAAAAATTTAACAAAGAATTTGAAAAGTTAGGCATTCAAACAAACATGCGTTTTGTTGATCTCTTCCCTCTCCGCCCTCTCTTAAAAGACGCTTCACATTTGGGTTTAAAAACTTTAACACAACTAGAAATTAAAGAGCATTTTTAAAATGTATATTCAAATTTTTTTTGACTGTAACAGATGGTTAGGTATTTTTTTCAGTTTAAAAATAACACAAGACAAAGAGCAAAATGTAAATATTTGCTTTCATTTTTCCAACATATAGTATGGTGGAATGTCAACCCAAGGTTTTTTATGCCCATCGTTGCAATTGAAGTTTTATTTAAGAGATAGAAATGGACTCCTGGTGTAATTCATGATAACTTTATGAATATTCAATAAATTGTTTTACCTTAAAATAATGTATATTTAGAAATCTAAAAAGGATTTTAAAGGAACAAGTAAGAAGGGGAACGAAATATTTATTATTTATTCATTCTTTGATATCGAGGATATGGAATAAGGACTCATGCTTTTTACATCTAGTCCCGTGTATTGTAAGTTTTGTAAATTTTGTTTCCGTTCCAAAACCGGCACCAATTGCCTACTCTTTCGAAAGCGCAACAGGATTTAACGCAACCCGCAAGTTTTCGCGTCGTTCGCACACGGGGGCTCGGTTTATGTCTCACCCAAGGACTTTGGGGAGTACAAAAGTTGCATAATGTCAATTCAAAGGAAAATCCTCTTAAAACGGGATTCAAACCCAGGTCGACAGATGCGAGCGCATTTTCAACCAATAATTTATCCCGTCCCCAGGTTTATGTTTTTTCTTTAGCATTACAGATTACATCATAGCGAACGATAGAAAGACAGAGTGACAGGGTGACAGAGATACAGATACACTGTCAATTTTGTAGAGAAATGTGTTATGTTCTTCTTTCTTGTGAACGCAAAACAGACTCAAAGCACCAGATCAATGTGACTTGTTATTCTCCTTTTTAACAGCCAAAGTTTTCGTGTAGCGTTCCAAGAGAATGAGAGTTAGCTTCCTTGTCTTAAGCTGCTATTGCGGTTAGTTCCCTTGCACTATTTCTGACTGTCGGTACGTTTATTAATCGACATTTGGATCCCCGAAATAACAACAGGTTAACCTCCCTTTCTTTTTGATTTAAAGATCTAAAATGGTTGTGCTTTGTACGTACGCTAGGCTTTTAGTCTTAGGAAACCATATAAAGTCATTGCCACAAAGTTTACTAGTCTTTTTTCTATAAAGGATTATTCAGTTTAAAATTAAAAGAATAAAGAATAAAAGTACATTCCCTAGAAGATCAATAACACAAACCGAATTACTTCCCATTCATGACGACTCATTGAAAGACTCGCGAACCAAACTACTTCCAATAAATTATGCCAATTTAGTAGGTTACACGATATCTTCGCGTGAGTCCTGTGGCACAACTGGTACTTTTTCTAAGGCACTTCACTTTCACCTCCAACACTCCGTTTGTAGAGTAAATTCCAGTCACTTCTGCCGAAACCATCCTTGACAGCTATAAGTAATGTTAAAAAACTCATTATATCGAAATATCCCCAGATTTCCGAATAAAAACCAATCCACGTACAGATGATTGGCAAAACGATTGATGGTGTAATCTTTTTTTGCAAAAGGGATGGTCGCCATTTTTGGTGATATCGCAAAAAAGGGTTTTCAGCAAACAATTTAGTGATATTGACTGAACATAAGATAAGTAAAAGTAACAGGCCACATATTTAATCAGATTACATAATTTTGTTTTTTTGGCTCAGAATATGTTGTCCACACAAGTGATGTTAGTGATTTGAAATGGTGAAACAAGCCAACCGCTGAATCAGTTCACTAATAATATTATTATTAGATGGTGTCCAAATAAACGCGCGCGCACGCACGCACGCACACACACACACACACACACACACACACACAACACACACACACACACACACACACACCACACCCACACACACCACACACACACACACACACATTCAAAACGGGTCTTGGGCAACAACGCATTGCAGGGTATTGTCAGTGAGGTTCCTCTAAGGGGTTTTGAATCATTCCCCGGCATCGGGACTGTGCACTTCATTGTGGAATAAACCACACAGCTAGCTAGCTAGTTCCACTGCCTGTGCAGGAAATGCTGGGCTGTGGATGTCTTCCGCTGTTGGATAGGATTTCCTCCTTATGCCTGTCTTTAAGACAGGTCTGGAAAGGTCAGAGGCATTATAACGCCTTTTTCCTCCTCTTCTTCCTCTTTAATCTTCTAGTCTTCTCTTTTTTCTGTTTTTTCTTCTTTTTTCATTTTGTTGTTGTTTGTTGTTCTTTTTGTTGTTACTGTCTTCTTCTTCTTCTTCTTCTTCTTCTTCTTTTTTCTTTTTTCTTCTTCTTCTTCTTCTTCTTTTTCTTCTTCCTTTTCTTCTTCTTCTTCATTTTTCTTTGCAATTCTTCTTTTTCTCCAAATTCTTATTTTAAAATCTCCAAATTCTTTTTCTTCTCCTTCTGCAGTATGCTTTAAATACTTCTTCTTCAAAGTCTTCTTCTTCCATTTTCTTTCCTCTTTAATTATGCCCCTTTTCACTGTCACACTTTGAGTGAGAGGGAGAAGAGGGAAATGGTTTTCCAAAAGTCAAACTATACCTCATTGACGTCTGATTTTCAGAATTTTGTTTTTCTACTTTTCCTCCTCCCATTCAGTTGAGAACATTAATTAGATATCATTGGCTTTTTTTATCATCAAAGGCAACCTATCCCAGAAATAAAGAGTTGTCTGACAAGTCCATTTCTTTGATAGGGGTTACACACACACACACACACACACACGCACGCACGCAAACACACACACACATACACACACACAAAACACACAACACACACAACACACACGCTCGCTCGCACACACGCCACACGCATACCACACACACACACAAACAAAACACATGCACAACACAAAAAACCACACACGGACGCACACACGCACAAACGCACACCATACACACACGCATACCAACGCACACATGTGCGCGCGCACGCATGCACACAACGTGCGCGCGCACGCATGCACACACGTGCGCGCGCACGCATACATACACACACACACCTATGCACGCACGCATGCGTGCGTGCGTACACACACACACACACACACACACACACACCCCAGGCACACAGACACGACGCACATCCACACTGTCTGATACCCTTTTCTTCAAAAGAAACGAAAAACAACAAGAATACCAATGCGAATGCGAATGGGGAATGCGAATGGTTTATTCAAAAGGCCTTGGCCACATTTGAAGGGGAAAACACAAGGGACACACTATCATACAAGTGATATTCACATAAAACAATCAATTCACAAAACATTAGCAAAACACGATCAGTTTTCAAGAATTAATAGGGTTTTCCCGCCCGTCTAAATGCTTTATAAAGGAAAAAGGGGCTAACTGTTTTTGTTGTAGCTTCATTTCCAGACGTAATTACTGAAATTAACTATGGAGACATGGTTGACGTAAGAACTTTGAGGTATAAACTGCTCTCTTTAAATTTCCCTAAGTTGTGAACAACGTGAATAGAAAATGTTATTTCGCTTCAGTGAACTTACAAAAGAGGACAAATCAAAGCTATCTCGTTTACATGTCTATAATAGAAATGATGCGTGTTCAGTTCTGAGATACCAAATCTAAATTTTGTTAATATTCTTTTCAAATGCCTATCCATTTTCATTGATAAGTATAAAGGAATGCAATGTGTGGATGATCAGACTATACATTTCATATCTAGTACTATTTTCAATGTGTGAATGCCAGTCTTGCCACTGACATTCAATTTGTCTTTCACGAAAAAGTCGTAAGAAAAAGAGGTGTTTTTCAACGCCCCTGATTGAGCCACACATATCCAAAACCGTTCTCGTATAACTTTCTTTTAACTTTAGTAACCCATGTTTGACTTGCCCTTTTTCATCTAACAGATATTAACATTTTATAGGCTTTTACAGGAAGTCTATTTGTTCCATTTTGAGTCAATTTCAACCAAAGCGATACACCTTACAGCTGTAACAATTTGCTATGGGTATGGTTCGTAAGTAAAGACGGCAGAAGAGAGGAGAAAGAAAGGAGGGGAAAGGGTTGTTTTTGAAAGCATGAAACTGTAATCATCGGCAATTAGCTGTCCTATAATTTAAATTCCTGTCATTTTATCAAAGAAGAGTCCCTGTTTTGTCCAGACCTTGAAAACATCTGAGCTTGGCAGAAAAACAACACACACACACACACACACTCACAACACACAAAAACACCACCACACAACACACACATAAAATATAAATATATATATATATATTTTTTTTTAAATCATTATTTTTATATATCGAGGATAATGGAATAAGCACTTATGTGCTTTTTTTTTACATCCAGTCCCCGTGTGTATGCGTTAGTGTAAATTCTGTCATCTGTTCCCACCGGCACACAATGGCCTACTCTTACGAAAAGCGGAACAGGATTTAACGTGTGCACAAGATGTTCTGTGTGCGTTCGCACACGGGACCTCGGTTTATAGTCTCATCCGAAGGACTTTGGGGAGAGTGGATTCTGCACTGATGTTAACTCCAGGGGAAAATATCCCCTTGAACGGGAATCGAACCTGGGTCGTCAGATTGCGAGCGCTATGTTCTAACCACTAGGCTATCCCGTCTCCCAGAGATAGAGAGATAGAGATATAAATATTCACACACACTCACACATATCCATCCATCCATCCATCCATCCATCCATCTATCTATCTATCTATCTATCTATCTATCTATCTATCTATCTATCTATCTATCTATCTATCTATCTATCTATCTATCTATCTATCTATCTATCTACTATCTATAGATAATAATAAATAGATTAGACAGACAGACAGACAGACAGACAGACAGACGACAGACAGACACACACACACACACACATCACACACACACACACACAACACACACACACCCCACACACACACACCCACACACACACAATACACACACACACACACACACCCCGTGCTGCTGCTGCTGCTGCTGGTGGTGATGGTGCTTTATTAAGTTCTTTACTTGTCAGTTTGATTTATAAACTATGCACTTCAGTACTTTAGAAACACTGTTCACAAACTTTTGGAATAACCAAACACGCATTTTCACCAACAACATTTACAGTAAGACTCTCTACAGCCATTGTTCAACGTGCTCTGTTGTCAGCATCTTTTTCATTCTAACACTGTGTTTTTGATTGCTGATATTCTATAGCATCAGTATTTTAATTTTTATTTTATTCTTTTATATCGAGGATAATAGAATAAGCACTTAAGTGCTTTTTTACCTCTAGTCTAGTGTGTATGCGGTTTTGCAAATTCTGCTATCCGTTCCCAACCGGCACACAATGGCCTACTCTTCCGAAAAGCGGAACAGGATTTAACGTATGCGCAAGATGTTCTGTGTGCGTTCGCATACGGGGCTTCGGTTTATAGTCTCATCCGAAGGATATCTTAAGCATGCTGAATTAAAATAACCACCACTGAACATCACCGAAATAGCGCCCAGCCTGAGCCAGGTTTGCTCCGGCTGGTGGCCTTAGGCATCCCAAAATTGACAGGACTATTGATTGTGTGGAGATTATGATTGAAATCAACGTACCTGTCAGTATTGTAATTGCCCTTCATAGGATGATGAAAGTGGTTTTGACTTGACTTGACTTGATTGTGTACCACGGTGTTGGCTGGCTGGTCGGTATACGTCCTGTCTTAATAAATGAACAGTGTCAGTCAGTCCTTGTGGATCAAGATCACATCACCTAGCCCAGGATTCTTTTGTGTTTCACAAACCACAAGGTTTTCAGCTTTCTGCGGTGTGCCGTTTCACTCAAGGCCAGTCCAGTCTCTGATATTGTCTTCCCTTCATTTTCTCTGTCTGCCTCTTGGCTTTCCTTCTTGTACTGCTGTCTGTAGGTCAGTCTTAGTCCAGACGTTGGTTTGACGTGCCCGTAGCACTTTAGGTTGCGTCATTACACCGAAGTAATAAAAATAATAACACTACTACTACTACTACTACTACTACTACTACTACTACTACTACTACTAAATGGAGATTATATAGCCAGGAGGTCTTCATCAGGAAGCCAGAACTGAGCACAATCATCGGGCCACATGAAGACCTCCTGGCATCCTTCTCAACGCAACTGTTCCTGATAGGTCCTGTTCTATCTCAAACGGACATTTCACATCCTCCAGCCAATCATCACTTCGTTTTGAAGTTTACGGTCACGCTGTGAGTACAGAAGCGTGTGCCTTGTGTATGTGACTGAAGCCTCGAGCCTGCATCGACCTTGAAGGTGAAGACTTTCCCAACATTTCATATGGTAGCTGGTTCGTCATTTTCACACTGACTGGTCAGAACAAACAGGTTTTGAACGATTCGTCAGAACTATAAGGGTGAAAAGGATTGTGTGTCAGTTACCTTGTTAGTCTTCTCCTATCACACCCAAGTCAGACGCCCTGGGTCTGACTTGTCAGGCGCTTAACGGCAGCGCATCACATTTTAGTTGCTGGGCATAGCGTCCCAAAACGGCCGAACCTATCCTTGGGCACAACGGCCAAAAACGGCCGGCGACGTGACCGTCACTTCAGTGCGTTCATACATTCGAAATTCCCGCCAATCTCGCTTCAGATCTCGTGAAAATAGAAGCAACGAGACTGCCCACGTGACTTCCGCATGTAAATTGGAAATGGCGGCAGTTGGAGTGTGTTTGTGGCAAGTTTTGGAGGAAAAAAAATCGCAATTTTTCCCAAGATGGACGCTATCTTCGAATCCGACATGTACGATCGCTTTAATGGCTTTCATGCCGAAAATATGATGCTGTGAGATGTGTATCCAGGCTCAAATATCGATGTAAGCAATCCTAGTAGTGTGTGCACTTCTGACTTTGTTGATTGAAGCGAGAAAGATGGCTTTGACAACAACTAAGTTCGAGACGTAAATCGATGGTCAAATCTAACTCCGCCGATGCGCGTTTTGAATTCTGCTAATAGAATTTAGGAAATTATCGCCGATTTCGAGTTTGGCAATGGTTCACAACTTGATATATTTTGTGAATTGATTGCTATTTGGGACTTTTGTTACGGTAGTGGCTCGAACTGTAAAGTTAACATGCATCGTGATCATGGGCGATCGTTGGCAAACAAAATGGCGACCGTCGGAATGTTTAATGTTTTCGTGCATCATTCATCAAAAAAAAACAAAAAACCTAACAGTAGGTAAAAGCTTTTCTTCTGTAATTGTTTCTGAATGTTTTACTTTTTATTTGATCAAAATCCATGCATGCATTCCAAAGATATTGCAACACTAACTATGACACATACAAACCGATCAATGACCTTGAATGTTTATGCATTATAATTCTTAAAAAACCCAAAATAACAACACACAATAGCCAATAGCAGTTTCCTTTTCTCATTTCTGCATTTTGCTGTTTTTATTTCATTAAAATCCATTAAACCATTGTGGAGTTATTGCATGTTAAATACACACACCCACTCAGAGGCCATCCACCTCCATTTTGCTTGCCCAGCAGGAAGTGAACAAATGATTTTGCTGTGCCCAGCAAAGGGCACAATTATGACAGACAGCAATATTTGCTGTCCAAGGCGTCGAAGAAGAAGAAGAAGAAGAAGAGGAAGAAGAAGAAGAAGAAGAAGAAGAAGAACAACAACAACAACAAGAGGAAGAAGAAGAAGAAGAAGAAGAAGAAGAAAGAAGAAGTCTACTCCTATGATCAGGTTTATTGTTTTAAGAGCAGTTCAACTTCCGAAGTCAGAGCTAAAGGCAGTGATGTGTTTATATTTTCTGGCATAAACTGTGTTTGGTTATTCCTTGGTTCTGGCACTTATATTTGCAGACGGTATGTGATGGAACTTAACAGGACCGTAGAGTTTTGCCTTAGTCAAAAAGTGATTGATAAACCACCCTTATTCTCTCTCTCTCATTTGATCTCTCTCTATCTCGCTCTCACTTTCTCTCTGGTTTTCTCTCTCTCTCTCTCTCATCTCTCTCCTTCTCTCTCTCCTCTCTCTCTCTCTCTCCCTCCCCCCTCTTTCTCTTCTTTTTTGGTATTTTTTTCCTTTTCTGATTATGATACTTTAAAATAAACAAAAAAGAAGAGGTAGGCTATTTCCAGAAAGTCATCAATAGTTCAATGGCGTCACCTTTTCCTCTTTTCCTGTACGCTGTAAAAAAAAATCTGTTTAGAACATGAGTCAAATACTCCCGATCCAAAAATCCAAGATCAATGATCAGAGACATCAAAGGACCTTTCTGACAGGCTTTTAACTCTTTGATGTGGATTATGAAAAGACAGCTATTAAAAAAGTGATGATACTCGTTTTATGTAACTTACTGAACACAACACAAAGAGGGGGTGAACAAAATTTAGATCACAAGAGAAGGGGAAAAAAAGATGAGTTATAAATTATTGAAATGCTATGAAGTTTGTATCTGTAACATCTGCTTAAATTACTTTTTTCTCCATTGATATATTGATGACATAATGGCAATTTTGTTGTTGGCACTGAAAATGACATCGAGAAACCCTGAGATATAAGAAAACGCGCCCCCCTCCCCCACGCGCGCGCACAAACACACACACACACACAAACAGAGGCACGCACGCACGCATGCACACACAGAGGATGAAAGAGAAATGGACAAGATGAAAAAATTTATCTTTTACTCTTAATAAAATCATATTGACTTGATTTGATTACACACACACACACTCTTTCACAAGCGCGCGCACGCACGCACACATACAGAGGGCACACACATACTCACACACACAGGTACCACACACACGCACTCACGCACACACACAGGCACGTACATACACATACTCACGCACACACACACACACACACACATACACACATACTCACGCACGCACACACACACACATACAAATACACACACAGAGGATATAAAAGGTTGTTTTTGTTTCGAACGAACAAAATATGCTACGGGTTCGAAAGTGAATAGGTTACAGACGATAAATTAAAGGAATGAATATATAAATGAATGGAAATAAATAACTAAGGGGTTCGGTTAGCTTAGTGGTTAGAAACCTGAGCTAGCGTTCTGAGGGCACAGGTTTGAGCAGCCACTAAGAGATCTGGACCCATTCAGATAGACTTTTTCCTCTGAAGTTAACATCAATAGCGACTCCACTCCCCTAAAAGTTCTTGGGATGCAAATAGAGACTAAGGTCTCGTTTATGAAAGCAAGCAGAACATCTTGCGCAGCCATGAAAACTTGATCTGCCGTTCTGAAGAGTAGGCCATTGTAATTCCGATAGGAACGACGGATGACAAAAGTTAAAAAAACAACAACAACGACAACAAC
>JAQIHA010001412.1:0-10000 GCA_028751875.1 Rapana venosa
TTTGTGTGCTGTTTGTTTTACACGGTGTTCATTTATAATGTATTTTTGGAGGATAATTTATTGTTGATGTGTGCTGTATTTGGTCATGTTGGGTGTCAAGGTCATCATTTCTTATTAAATTGATTAAACTCATTATTTCGTTGGTTGAGACATTAAAGTATTATTGAGTCTTGAATCTATAGTCTCTACAGTCTTTTCCCATGGAAACAGGCTAAGCACGGCTGTCAAGTTTCCATCACTTTTAGCTACTGTCCACTCTATTCCATCCCATCCCATCCCATCTCATCCCATCCCATCTTATCCTATCCAATCTCATCCCATCCCATATCACCCTATCCAATCTCATCCCATCTCATCCCACCCATCTTATCCCATCCCATCTCATCCCATCTCATCCCATCCCATCTCATCCCATCCCTATCTAATCCCATCCCATCTCATCTCACCCTATCCCATCCCATCCCATTCCATCCCATCTTACTCATACCATCCCATCTCATCCCATCCCATTCCATCTCATCTCATCTCATCTATCTCATCCCATCCCATCCCATCTCATCCCATCTTATCTTATCCCATCCCATCCAATGTCATCCCATCCATCCCATCTCCTCCCATCCCATCTCATATCACCCCATCCCAGACCATCGCAGCCCAGCTGCAGTCAACGTATGCTAATTGTAGTGGAAACTAGCCACACATTGTTGTTGTTGTCTTCGATTTTACGTCTGTTCACTCTCAGTGATATTACCCGCAGGGGAAAAAAACATGTGTGTGGAAGTTGAGATTGTGGTGGAGGTCCTAATGAAATGTGTGCAAAGTAAAACATAAAAAGTGTACATAAACAAAAAAGTAAACTTCACAAAGCAAGAAGAACGAGTAAAAAACAAATAAATTAACCACACACACACACACACACACACACACACACACACACACACACACACACACACACACACACACACACACACACATCACAAATTCTTAAACTTAATGAAGTTATAACAATTGTCCTATCGGACTGTTGCCAGAGACCTTTCGCATTATTAAATGCCATATTCATGTTATTGAATATGCTGCTGATGGGGAGTTTTCAGAGTCTGCACTTGACTTCTCTTGTAACTTCTTAAGGAGTGGTCAGGACATTCCATCACTGATGTGTGTTTACGGCAGGCTAAAGCTGACAAGACCCAGCCATCCTCAGACCTGTGTTGTTCAGCGCTAGAATCAGATAGGCCTAGCCTACACAACACACTATGGGGACGGGATAGCTCAGTGGTCAGAACACTCGCTTTCCCCCCAGCCAAGGTTAAGCAGCGTCGAGCGTGGTTACTACTTGGATGGGTGACCATTTTGCGCGCGCCTTAGCATCAGTACAGTTTCCCCAAGTTCTCCCAGCTGTAAATGGGTACCTGCCCTCTTTAGGGTCAGGGAAGGTAAAAGCAGCGAGGGAGAGGAGATGGGCGCCGCCCTCAATATGCTGCCGCCCTTAGAGAAGCTGAGATCTCTGACGCCTCGCTCCGCTACGACCTCATAGGTTATGGGACACCTTACCTTTTTGTTTTTACTCTACATGCTGTGTAGTTTTCTCTTAGCTTCCCGAGCAAGTCTTGGCAGGTGAATAGTGAGGTGTTTTGTCTCCAGGAGCCATTAATTCGAACAGCATTTGGCGAAACGTCGGCAGGTTGAGCTTGTTTATTCTATTTCTGTCTCTCTGTGTCTGTTTTTCTCTATCTGCGTATATCTGTCTTAATCTGTCTGTATGTATGTCTGTGTGTTTGTGTCTGTCTGTCTGTCTGTCCCCATCTCTCTCTATCTCTCTCTGTCTCTGTCTGTCTGTTTGTGTGTCTCTCTTTCTGTGTCTGTTTGTCTGAGTGCCTCTCTTTCTGTGTCTGTGTGTGTCCTATGTGTGTCTGTGTCTGTCTGTCTGTATGTCTGGGTGTCTGTCTGTCTGTCTGTATGTATGTATGTATGTAACTATGTATGTATGTCTGTCTGTCTCTCTGCATCTCTCTCTCTCTCTATCTCTCTCTCTCTACTTAAATCCAATGTTAATTAAATCATTTCCGATTTCAGAGAGAGTTCAGAGTTCTCTCTCTACTTTCTTTCTCAGTTTGCTTATTTGCTTGTCGGTCTATCTTTGTGTATGTTTGTGTACGTGCGTGCGTGTATGCGTGCGTGCGTGCGTGCGAGCATGCACGCGCGCGTTCACACCACACAATCAAAACCACAAACTAGAACAAAGTCGACGATAGGAAGAAATAAAATAAAACAAAACAACAACAACAACAACATCATCAGCAGCAACAACAACGCGCAACAGAAGGATAAAGAGAAACATGACACATAACAGGTACTCCTGTATCTTACTTTTTAGCTTAAATGATTTTTAAATTGTGTGTGTTGGTGTGTGTATGTGTGTTGGTGTGTGTGTGTGTGTGTGTGTGTGTGTGTGTGTGTGTGTGTGTGTGTGTGTGTGTGTGTGTTGTGTGTGTGTGTGTGTTCGCGCGTTCACACTACACAATCAAAACCATCGACAAGAGCAAAGTCGACGATGGATACAAACAAAACAAAACAAAACAACAACAACAACAGCAGCAGCAGCAGCAGCAGCACCACCACCACCACCACCAACAACAACAACAATAACAATAACAACACGCGCAACAGAAGGATAAAGAGAAACATGACACATAACAGGTACTCCTGTATCTTACTTTTTGGCTTGAATGATTTTTAAATTGTGTGTGTTGGTGTGTGTGTGTGTTGGTGTGTTTGTGTGTGTGTGTGTTGGTGTGTGTGTGTTGGTGTGTGTGTGTTTGTGTGTGTGAGTTTGTCTTTACTAACCAATGGTCATCATGGTGTGTGTGCGCGCGCGCATGTGTGTGTTTTTATTTGTGTGTGTGTGTTGTGTTGTGTGTGTGTGGTGTGTGTGTGTGTGTGTGTGTGGCCTAGTAGTCTATAGTCTTTATAAAATTGTGTTATATGGTGTTATTGTGTGTGTGTGTGTGTTGGTGTGTGCACATGTGCATGCGTGTGTGAGTGCGCGTGTGCGTGCACGCGTAATAATAAGTTTATATATGTCTTTTCCAATCAATGGTTTTTACAACTTTGTATTCCTACATTGTGTGGGTTTGGTGTGTGTGTGTTGTGTGTGTGTGTGTGTGTGTGTGTGTGTGTGTGTGTGTGTGTGTATGTGGTATGTGTTATGTGTGTATCTGTGTGTATGTGTGTGTATGTGTGTATGTGTGTGTGTGCGTACGCCGTGCGTGTGTGTGCGCGCACGTGCGCGCACGCGTGGGTTTGTGTTTGACTTTTTTTTAAAGCCATCTTGAAATTTTTGTACCACTTTGAAATGTATTTTTTGGTGTCTTTTGAGATAATTATACGTTTCAACATGCCTGCCAGTATTGTAATCGCCCTTCAAGTGTTTTTGACTTGACTTGAAAAAGAAAGGTACAGCATAAGGTTGCTGACAGAGAATGTATACCACCACCATCACCCTCCCATCACACCCACCCCACCCATCTACCCACCCACTACCCCCTCACCCCATCCCCACCCACCCTGTCTGACCCGACTCTTACCTGCAGCAGACAGCAGATGGGTAGAAGATGAGAACGGGTGTGTCAAATGGCACACCTCTCTGCTAATGCACTTTCCATCCACCCTGAGAGGTAGTTAGCGGATTCTCACCTTTCTCCTGGCTTTGGTGCCACTTTTTTTCTGCACACAGGTAAAAGATAGCTTGTTGATACATGTCAAACTAAAAAGAATACTTTTTAAAAATGGTAGAAAAGAAGCAAACGTACACACATAAAGGAACAAAAATAATAAATGGCATGTTTAGCAAACAGAAAAAGGAGAACCCAACATTTTATGTGGTGAAAATGCAATTTTAAAAGTAAAATGTGAACGTGAGTGCTAGAAACCAGAACAACAAACGCAAACAGCTACACGTAAAACCAAAACAAAACAAACAAGCAAACAAACAAAAAATACAGAAGGAGGAGGAGGAATAACAGAGAAGACAAAATTGCAAAAAAAGAGAAAGAGAGATATAGAGTTTCAGGATGGGGAGATGGAAGAAGAGGAGGTAGAGGAGGAGGATGTTGAGAAGAAGAAGAAGAAGAAGAAGAAGAAGAAGAAGAAGAAGAAGAGAAGAAGAAGAAGAAGAAGAAGAAGAAGAGAAGAGAAGAAGAAGAAGAAGAAGAGAAGAAGAAGAAGAAGAAGAAGAAGAAAAGAAGAAGAAGAAGAGAGAAGAAGAAGAAGAAGAAGAAGAAGAAGAAGAAGAAGAAGAAGAAAGAAGAAGAAAGAAGAAGAAGAAGAAGAAGAAGAAGAAAGAAGAAGAAGAAGAAAAGAAAAGAAGAAGAAGAAGAAGAAAGAAGAAGAAGAGAGAAGAAGAGAAGAAGAAGAAGAAGAAGAAGAAAGAAGAAGAAGAGAAGAAGAAGAGAAGAAGAAGAAGAAGAAGAAGAAGAAGAAGAAGAAGGAGAGAGGAAGAAGAAGAGAGAGAAGAAGAAGAAGGAAGAAGAAGAAGGAAGAAGAAGAATTGCGAAGAAGAAGAGAAGAGAAGAAGAAGAGAAGAAAAGAAGAAGGAAGAAGAAGAAGAAGAAGAAGAAGAAGAAGAAGAAGAAGAAGAAGAAGAAGAAGAAGAAGAAGAAGCAGCAAGCAAAAAGAGCAGACAGAGCAACAACAAACAACAACAGACAACAACAACAAACAACAACAACAACAACAACAACAACAACAACAACAACAACAACACAACAAAACACAAAACAACCAACAACAACATAAACTAAAAGCACAGAAAGCAAACATAAAAACACACAACAGTAAACCACATTCAACCAACTAAAACAACCAATATGAATTGACAAATTACAGAAAGACAACCGTCAAGTTTTATAAACTCTCACGCATAGATACAATCCTAGATATACTTGATCATAATTACGTAATGACCGTAGTATTTCATTTACAGGCAACATTACAAGCTCTTATCGATGCGTTTCTTACAGCATAAAACGCTATGAACTCCTGTAAGTGTCTTGATTTTCTTTTTTACAGGCAACAAGTTACAGAGTCTCCTATGTGTGTTTCTGTACAGCAACAATTACTAATAAGGCATTGAGCAGTGTTTCTTATACAGCCAATTGACCGTACAGTCTTCTGTGATGTGCTATCTTTTTTTTAAAGGAACAATTACGCAGTCTCCTTATGTCGATGTTTATTTTTTACAGGCAACAATATAACCTAAGTTCATTGGACGTGCGTTTCTTTATACAGCACAATTGCCGACAGCTCTTCGTGCGTGCATGCGTTAATACAAGGCAACAATTATGCACGTCCTGTCATTGCGAGGTGTTAATTTACAAGGCAAACAATAATGCCTGACAGTTCTGCGACGTGCGTTATTCTAATTAAAGCAAAAATTGCCGACAAGTCTTCATGCTGCGTGTCGTTAACTATCAAAGACAACAATTGCGACAGTCTCATGCACATGTATTTCATATTAAAGGCAAAAAATTGCAGACAGTCTCATGCGACGTGCGTTTCTAATTAAAGGCAAAATTTGCCGACAGTCTCATGCACGTGCGTTTAACTTCAGAGGCAAACAATTGCAGACAGTCTTCATGTCACTGCATGTTTCTTTTCAGGCAAAATTGCGACAGTCTCTGTGACGTGCGTTTTTTAACAGACAATTTGCGAACAGTTCTCATGTGACGTGTGTTTCTAATCAAAGACAACTGATTTGACAGACAGTTTCATTGTACTGTGATTATTTTTGCAGGTAACAATTGACAGTGCTTGTGATTGCGTTTTTTCTTTTTATTCGACAGTTGACAATTATCGGAAGTTCCCTGTGACGTGTGTTTCCTGTCAAAGGCAACTGATTTCTACAGACAGTTTCATGTGACGTGCATGTATTTTTGCAGGTAACAAATATGGACAGTCTCCTGTGATATGCGTTTCTTTCTTTTTACATTCGACAGCTTCTGACAGTTTCATGTGACGTGTATTTCCTATCCTATTGAGCGCTTTGATTTGTTGCTTTACAAGATTCAGCGCTATATAAATTCCATACATTATTATTATTATTATTATTATTATTATATCACAGGTAACAATTGCTAACAGTCTCTTATGTTGTGCGTTTCTGGTTTTTTTTTCTGGTTGTTTTTTTGCAGGTTACAAATATGGACAGTCTCCTGTGATATACGTTTCTTTCATTTTACATTCGACAGCTTATGACAGTTTCATTTACGTGTATTTCCTATCACAGGTAACAATTACTAATAGTCTTGTATTTTGTGCGTTTCTGTTTGTGGGGGGGATTTTTTAACAGGTAATATATTACCGATAGCCTTCTGTGATGTGTGCTTCTTTCTAAAGGTGGCAATTACCAATATCATCCTGTGATGTGCGTTTGTTTTTAAAGGTAACAATTACCAATAGCATCCTGTGATATACGTTTCTTCTATAGGTTACAATTACCAATACCATCCTGTGATGTGAGCTCCTTTTTAAAGGTAACAATTACCAATATCATCCTGTGATGTGATCCTTTCTAAAGGTAACAATTCACCAATATCAACCTGTGATGCGCGTTCCTTCTTAAAGGTAGCAATTACCAATATCATCCTGTGATATGCGATTGTTTTTAAAGGTAGCAATTACCAATATCATCCTGTGATATACGTTTCTTTTTAAAGGTAGCAATTACCAATATCATCCTGTGATGTGCGGTTCTTTTTAAAGGTTACAGTTAACGATATCATCCTGGGATATGCGTTTTTTTAAAGGTAACAATCACCAATATCATCCTGTGATATGCGTTTCTTTTTAAAGGTAGCAATTACCATTTCTTTGTAAAGGTAGCAATTACCAATATCATCCTGTGATGTGCCTGTCCTTGTAAAGGTAACAATTACCAATGCCATCCTGAGATATACGTTTCTTTTTAAAGGTAACAATTACCAATATCATCTTGTGATATACGTTTCTTTATACTGGCAACACTACCGACAGTCCTCTGTGATGTACATTTCTTTCTTTTTTAAAGGCAACAATTTATGACAGTCTCCCGTGATGTGCGTTTCTTTTCTTTTTTTAAAGCGGAAACAATAGATCGGTGGTCTAAGGATAACGCGCCTGTTTAGAAAGCGAAATGTCCGGGTCGGAAGTGTGCGGTGGTTGGAATCCCGTTTGGGCCCGAAACTTTTCCCCCATCCATTAGACCATGAGTGGTGGTCTAGGCGCTAGTCTTTCGGATGAGACGATAACCGAGGTCACGTGTGTTAGAAAAAAAAATTAAGCGCACGCAAAAGAACCCACGGCAAACAGTAGAGTTGTCCCTGGAAAAATTCTTAGAAAAAGCCACTCTGATAGGGAAACAAATACAGTTGCAGACAAACAAAAAGGGTGGCGCTGCTCTTGTGGCGACGCGCTTTCCTCGCGGAGAGCAGCCCGAATTTCACGTAGAGAAATCTCGTGACTTAGAGTGGTATGAAATAAATAAATACAAATGAAATTAACAACAGTATCTTGTGGCGTTCGTTTCTTTTTGCAGGCAACAAACGCTGACACTCCACTGTGACGTACATTTCCTATCGCAGGCAACACTTGGTTGACAATCTCATGTGATGTGCCTTTCTGGGTTTTTTGTGGGTTTTTTTGGTTACAGGTAACAATTACCAGCAATCTCATGTGATGTGCGTTTCTTTTCACAGGTAACAATTACCAATAGCCTCCTGTGTTTCGGTTTTCTTTCTTTTTTGATACAGTTGACAATAACCAGCAAACTCCTATGATGTGCAGTTTTTTTCACAGGTAACAATTGCCATAGTCTTCTATGATGTGCGTTTCTTTTCACAGGTTAAAATTACCAGCACTCTCCTATGATGTGCGTTTCTTTTCACAGGAAACAATTACCAGCAATCTCCTATAATGTGCGTTTTCTTTTCACAGGTAACAATTGCCAGCACTCTTCTATGATGTGCATTTCTTTTTCACAGGTAAAAATTAACAATAGCCTCCTGTGATGTGCATTTTTGTTGTTTTCTTTCTTTTTTGCTACAGGTAACAATTACCAGCATTCCACTATCATGTGCATTTCTTTTCACAGGTAACAATTACCAACAGCCCCCTGTGATGTGCGTTTCTTTCTTCTTGAATGACAGTTACCGACAGTCTCCTATGGTGTTCGTTTCTGGGTTGTTGTATTTTTGTTCACAGGCAACAATAACCTACAGTCGTCATTGACGTGCATTTCTTCACACTGGCAACAATTGCTGACAGTCTCCAGTGGCTTGTGCTGTTTTACAGGCAGCGAATGCCGAGCTTTCTCTCTGAGTACCTGCACCATATGTATGTATGTATATATATATATATGTATATATATATATATATATATATATATATATATATATATATATATATATATATATATATATATATATATATAGCGAGAGAGAGAGAGAGAGAGAGAGGCGAGAGATAGATAGATAGATAGTTAGATGGATAGATAAATAGATAGATACATAGATAGATACATAGATAGATACATAGATAGATAGATACATAGATAGAGATAGAGATAGATAGATAGATAAATGTATATATATATATTATCTCTGTGTGTGTTTGTGTGTTGTGTGTTTATGTATGTGTGCGTGCGTGCGTGCGCGCCCGCGAGCGTGCATGCGTGAGTGCGCTCGTGTGAGTGAGTGTGTGTAGGCGTGCGTGAGTGAGTGTGTAGTGTACCCACATCACCCATCCCCCCCCCCCCCCCCCCCCCCCACACCCCCCACACACCACACACAACACACACACACACACACACCACACACACACACACACCACAACAAAGTCCAGAAAGTAACCAGTAGTTTTTCAGACCAGGAATTCCACACAATAGCACTCCATCTCTTTTTGAAATGTCACACAATGAACTACCCACTCCTCTCTTCTTTTTCTCTCTCTCTTCTCTCTCTCTCTCTCCTCTTTTCTCCCCCTCTCTTCTCTCTTCTACCTTTTCGTTTCTTTCTCTCTCTCTCCTTTTTTTTTGCCCCCTCTGTCTCTCTCTCTCTTTTCTCTCTCTTCTCTCTCCCCTCTCTTTCTCTCTTCTCTCTCTCTCTCTCTCTCTCTCCTCCTCTTTTCTTTCTCTGTTCTGTTCATTTCTTTGCCCGTCTGTCTTTTTCTCTCTTCCCTCACTCACTCTCTTTTCTCTCTCTCTCTTCTCTCTCTCTGTCCGCCTGTTTTCTTCTCTCTCTTCTCTCTTTTTTTCTCTCTCCCCTCTCTCTCTTCCCCTTCTCTCTCTCTCTCGCTCTCTCTCTCTTCTCTCTCTCTTTCTCTTCTCACTGTTTCTTATCTCTCTCTTTGTCCCCTCTCTGTCTGCCTCCTCTCTCTTTCTCTCTCATCCTCTCTTCTATCTTGTTGTCTCTCTTTCTTTTCTTCTCTTGCTCTCTTTTCTCTTTCTCCTCTCTTTTTACTTTTTCTCTCTCTCTCTTCTCTCTCTCTCTCTCTCTCTCTCTCTCCATTCTCTCTCTCTCTCTCTCTCTCTCTCTCTCTCTCTCTTCTCTCTCTCTCTCTTTACCATCCTCGTTTCTTTTCACTGTTTCTGTATCACTGTCTTTGTCCTGTCTGTCTGCCTGTCTCTGTTTCACTCACCCTCTCTGTCTGTCTGTGTTGTCTTTTACTCTGTTTTGTCTTTTGCTCTCTGTCTCTGTCTGCCTGTTTTTTTCTCTCTCTCTCTCTCATTCTCTCTCTCTCTCTCTCTCTCTCTTCTCCCCTTTTCTCTCTTCTCCTCTCTTCTCCCCTGTTCTCTTTCTCACTCTCTGTCATCTTTCCTGTCTGTCTCCGCTCTCTTACCATCCTTTTTCTTTCTACTGTTTTTGTTTCTCTTTTCTTTGCCCCTCTGTCCTGTCTGCCTGTCTCTTCTCTTCACTCCACTCCTCTCTCTGTCTCTCTGTGTCTGTCTTTTCTCTCTCTCTCTTCT
>JAQIHA010001413.1:0-11397 GCA_028751875.1 Rapana venosa
AGTGACGCTGACGCAAAGTAAAAAATATCTAGATATCTTTGAGTATGATTTTGTAAATCCCCCAGAGCTTGCACGCTTGTTTGCACAGCAATATCAGTCAAGGCTTGCTATCTATTATGAAAGAGTGCTCAACCATAGCACAATAATAAAGAGTAAAGCAGATACTGTGTGGAACAAAAAATCTGAACACCCCGGCAAGTCATTAAAAGAATATTAATGCTGTTTGAAGAACCAGCCACCCCATTTTCCAGATTAAGTGAGAGGTTTTATTAATCCCGGTATTAAACATTTATCATTACTATAGAGGGACACCCAAAATCAAGTTACCTCAGGCTATTTACCATTCAACACTTTGATGAGGTAAGAAAATACTTTGGTTCTGGTCAACACAATGATCCCACTACTGGTGTTACAAGCAAATCTTTACATCTACATAATGTTGGGCTTCATGAATACCTAACATCTAAATATGCATTGTGGGTTGACTTAAGATCAACATATGATTGATAACTGCATGGTTTCAGGAAGACGCATTGAAAACGGCTCAGAAGGATAACTATACAAATAGAGAAAGAGCAAGAAAATGATGAGCCCATAAAAATATATCTATTTGTAGTGATGGATGCACAGCTCAACATAGAAGGAAACAGACTAAAAGAAGTTGTTTACTAATGGACCAGCTAAGTTTTCTACCAAAAGAAGCACATTGCTCTCTAATATGGGGGCAGACTGGCTGTGGCAAGACTGTATTACAAACAGTGTACAAAAATCATTTCGAGTTCATTGTTATATTCTGTCCAACACTGCACAACAATAAAACATACAGAGAGAGAAAATTTATTTGGACAGATGAGAATATAATTATAGTCAATCCCTCTGACAGGCTAAGCAAGTGTTTAGAATACTATTACAGGCTCTTTGAAAAATGGCAGACCCTTTTTTTAAATAGACGACTGCTCAGCAGAGGTGACATTGTTAAGAAAAGGAATAGTTTGTCTAAGCTCGCTTTCAGTGGGAGACATGCACAGATATCTGTTGGGTTGCTGACACAAAATATAATAGCATATTAAAAGATTACCGTGAACAAATCAAAGTCGTTGTAATTTTTCACATGAAAGACGAGATGGGTTTTTAAAAATTGCCTTCGGGAGAATGATGTTATTACAGACGGACAAGAAAGAGAAAGAATAAAACTAAAACTCAGAAGCTCAAAGCATAGTAAACAAATACTCAAGACAGATAAACCCAAAACAAGATACTGGTGCGAGAAAAACCCCAAATAGCTTTTTTTTAAACACACAAGAACATGCACCCAGACACACATACACTCTCACACACAACCAAACACATAATATGTCCTGTGCTCTCGCTGCTGTGTGTCTCTGCTAACACACGGGACACATAGGAAGGTACACTTGCGCAAAAGAGGCGGGGCTTGGCTTTTTTCGTCATCAGATAGGAAGGTTTTTTATTTATTAATTTTCACTCTTTCTATCGCCCTCAGGGGTGGCAGACTTGCTAGCAGTTTGTCATCTTGGCCAAGACAAATTGGTGTTTGGTTGGTGGTTCCCAGTTTGAGTCCCAGTAGTCCCCGATTTTTATATTTATATTTCGTTTCGATAAGTATAAAATGAAATGGGTTGAGATTTGCTGTACTCTGAATTGCCACACACACTGTTATTAATGTTATTAATGTTATATTATAACATTGTGCTGTCACTGTCCATTTTTGATTTATGTGTTTTGCGAAGCGTGTGTCGGCATTCCAAAGGTTGTGAATGCCCGGAAATCATCTCCTTTGGCCCATGCTTCATTAAAGCAAAACCGGATAAAAGTGCACTAGCTTTAAAAGGAGCCTGGGCAGAGGAGATGGTTTTTTTCACTTTTTTTCTGTTTTAATCAAAAATAAATTAGTATTACTTTCAGTTTTATAGAGAGATAGGGAAAAGCCGAGTCAAGGTAAACTGCTTAGTTTTTATATAAAACTATGCAAGTTTTGGTTCGATGAGGCGAAGCCGAATCGGACCAAAGTTGCCTGGTTTTGGATAAACAGTATGTGGTTGAGCTTGACTCGGCTTTTTCCCTATCTCTCTTTTGTGATTTTTGGTGGAAATTGTATGATTTGTATTTTTGATGCAAGTATTCTTCACATTGGTTTTTGGAAGCTGTGAGTGTGTATTTGAAAGGGGATTTTTTTTTCTCCCCCTCAAAGGGCAGGTGGAAAGCAGGATTCACGAAGATATTCATTCCTATGTCCATAATGAAAAATAATATGATGTGCCTTTTGCCTTGCCTTGATTTCTTCCATCCATTCTCTCTCTCTCACTCTCTCTGTCTCTGTCAATCTATTTGTCTGTCTGTCTGTCTGTTTGTTTGTCTGCCTGCCTGTCTGTCTATCTACCTTCTTTTTTCGCTATCTGTCCCCCTCTCTCTCTGTTACTCTCTCTCTGTCAGTCTCGTCTCTGTGTCAGTCTTTCTCTCCCTATGTCTCTGTTCTCTGTTTCTCTCTCCCCTGTCTGTCTGCCTGTCTGCTGTCTCTTTCTTCACTCTCTCTCTCTCCCCTTCTCTTTCCCCTCTCTCGCTTTCTTTGCATTCCTTTTCTTCTATTTTCCATTTACATTATTGAAATAACTTTTCTTGAACTTCTCTTTTTGGTTTTTTATATATATGTATGTGTAGATATTATGTGTGTGTGTAGTACATATATTATGTGTGTTGATGTATTATATTTATATTTATTTATATATAAAATTATAATATATATAATTTATATATTTATTATGATTTTGTGTAGTTTATTAGTATATATATAGTGTGTAGGTGTTTGTGTGCATTTTATGATCTTTGTGTATGTGTGATGTATGTTGTGATGTATGTGTAGGGGTTGTATGTATATGTGTGTATTAATGTATGTAATGTAGGGGTGTTAGTGTGTATGTATGTGATTGTTATGTATTATATATATGTATGTGTGTGGTAGAGTGTATTATGTATACTATGTATTTTTGTGTATGTTATTGTATAATATGTGTATTGTGTGTAATGTGTGTAAAATATGTATTAATTTTTTATATATATTTAATATATTTTAATTTTAATATATAAAATATATAATAATTTTAATAGGTATATATTATATATATATATATATTTATATATATTTATATATATATATATATGTGGTGTGTGGGGGGGCTTTAAAAATTTAATTTAGCAGGCCTACCATGTTTGGTTTATTCTGTTTTATGTTTCAAAAAAAAATTAGTTTTTCATTATGA
Organism: Rapana venosa; assembly: GCA_028751875.1. Lineage (NCBI taxonomy): Eukaryota > Metazoa > Mollusca > Gastropoda > Neogastropoda > Muricidae > Rapana > Rapana venosa. The sequence goes on from JAQIHA010001413.1 coordinate 3,279, forward strand.
AATTAGTTTGGGGGATGAGTTTGCATGGAAACCCATCTAAAAGTATGTATTTTTTCTTTCTTTATATAAATTCTTCATGCTAGTATTGCACTTTAAATTTACTTTCGATTTTTTTTCAAGGGCTGGATGTAAAAAAGGATTGAGCTTTTTCTATAACCCCTTAAATAAAATTTGTTCATTTTTCATTGTTCATTGTTGTTATCCCCCCCCCTCTCTGTCCCCAAACTCTCTTTCTTCTCCACCCAAACCCCTCTCCTTCTTCACCCCCTATCTCCCCCCTCTCTTCTCCCCCCCCCCCTCTCTGTCTTTTCCATCCCTTCTCTTTTTTTTTCCCCCCCCTCTCTCCTCTTTCCACTTCTCCCTTCTCCACCCTTCACCTTTTATTCTCCACCCTTTATCTCTCTTCTCCACCCTCTCTCGCTCTCTCTTCTCCACCTCCTTCTTCCCTTTTCCACCTCTCTCTCTCTTTTTCAACCCTTCCCCGTCTCTTCCCACACTAATCTCTCTTTTTCTTACCTCTCTGTCTCTTTCCCCCCCCTCTCTATCTTTTCTCATCCCACTCTCTCTTAAACCCACCCTTTCTTCTCTTCTCACGCCTCTCTCTCTTCTCCAACCCTTCCTCTCTCTCTTCTGCAACTCTCTTCATACCAACCCTCTCTTCTCTCTTCCACACATCTCTCTTCTCCACCTCCGCTCCTCTTTTCCAAACCTCTCTCTACTTCCTCCATTCGCCCCCTCTCTAATCTCAGGGTGGACTCTCCTCTATCCAACCCCTCTCTCTCTCTTCTCCCCCTATCTCTCTTCTAAAAAAAACCCCCCTCTCTCTCTCTTCTCAAACCCCCTTAAACCCCTTTCCCTTTTCTCTCTCTCTTCTTTTTCCCTCCTCTCTCTTCTGCACTCTCTCTCTCCAATCCCATCTTCTTCTCCACCCCTCTCTCTCTATTCTCCACCTATCCTTTTCTTCTTCACCCCACCCCCTCTCTTCTCCTTCTCCACCTCTCTTTTTTTTCTCCACCCCCTCTCCTCTCGCTTTTCCCCCCCCTCCCTTTCCCTTCACCACCCTCTCACCCCTGTCTCTTCTCAAAACCCCCCCCCCCCTTTTTTTCCCCGTTTCAATCTATTTTCGCTCTTTCTCCCCCCCCCCTCTCTTTTATAATCCTCTCTCTTCTTCCCCCTCTTCCTCTCTCTCCCCTCTTCCCCCTCCTCTTTTTTCCCCCCTCTCTCCTTTTCCCCTCTCCTCAACCCCCTCTTTTTCTCTTTCTCTCTTTTTTCCCCCCTCTCTCCTCTCTCCCCCACCCCTCTCTCTCTTTTCCCCCCCTCTCTTTCTCTTTCTCCCCCTCTCTTCCCCGTCTTCCCACCCCTAACTCCCCTCTCTTCCAACCCCCCTCTCCTCCTTTTCCTACCTATCTTTCTCTTTCCCCCACCCTCTCTCTCGCTTCTCCACCCCCCTCTCTCCTCTTTACCCCCCTCTCTCTCTCTCTCCGTCTCTTCTCCCCATCCCCTCTCTCTCCGTCTGACTCTCTTTTGCTCTCTTTCTCCCCCCCTCTCTCTCTATTTTCCCACCTCTTCCTCTGTCTTTTTCACCCCCTCTCTTTCTCCTTTTTTCCCCCCTCCCTGTCTCCGTCCACCCCCCTCCTCCTTCCCACCCCTTTTTTGCTTCTCCCCCCCTGTCTCTTCCTTTTTCTTCACCCCCCCTCTTCTCTCTATTTAAACCCCCCCCTCTCCCCCTCTCCTCTCTCTCTCCCCCTCTCTTTTCTCTCCCTCCCTCTCTCCTCCATTCCCCTCTCTCCCCCTTTTCCCCACTCCCCTCTCTCTCATCCCCTCTCTCTCTCTCTCCTTTTTCCACCTTCCTTTTCTCCCCTCCACTCTCCTCTCTTTTTCTCCCCTTTCTCTCTATCCCCCCTTCTCCTTTTCCCTCTCTCTCTCCCTCTCCCCTCCTCCTCTCTCCTCTCTCTCTCTCTTCTCCACCCTCTCTCCTTTCTCCCCCTTTTCCCCTCTCTCTTCCCCCCTCTCTTTTTTTCTCTTCTCCACCCTTCTCTTTCTTTTTTTCTCCCCCTCTTTTCTTTCTTTTTCCCTACTCTTTTCCCCTTTTCTTTCCACCCTCTCACCCCCTCCACTCTCTCTCTCTCTCTTTTCTTCTCTCTCTCTTCTCTCTCTCTCCCCTTTCTCTTTTCTCTCTCTTTTTTCCCCCTATCTCTCTCTCTCCACTCTCCACTTGTTGTTCCCTAGTTCTTACTTTTCTCTGTTTACTGCTGTTGTATTTTTACGAGTGTATCAATACTAATTGTGTGTGTGGGGGTTTTGTGTGTGTGTGTGGGTGCGGGGGTGTGTGAAATAAGTCTGTGTTTAGTCAATGTCTTAAAAACATTGAATCTAATTGGGGTATGGTGGGGGTTTTTGCGTGGGCGTGTTCGCCCCACACCGTACGGCGTGTTTACGGCTGCGTTAGCGTACGTAAAAATAATTTTTTTTGTTTTGTCAATGGGTTTTTAAAAAATTTTGTTCACAATTGATGTTATGCCATGCGCCGTTTTTTTTTGGTGTGTTTTTTTTTGTCGTGACTTTTTTTGAAAAAAAAATATTTTTTGTTTTGTGTCTTTTTTTGTGGTTCTTGCCTGTCGTATTTTTTTGCCTTATATAAAAATGTTTTTGCTTTGATTTGGACTTTGCTTCAAAATCTCTTCCCCCCTACCCTCTCCCCTTTTTCCCACCTCTCTCTCCCTCTCCCTTCCCCTTTCCCCCTTGTCCTCCCTCCCTCTCTCTCCTTCTCTCCTTCTCCACCCTCTCCCCTCTACTCTCTCTTTCTCTTCCCCCCCCCTCTCTCTCTCTTCTCCGCTGTCTCTCTCTCTTTCTCTCTCTCTCTTTCTACTCCCCCCCCCCTCTTCTCTTTTCTCTCTCTTCCTTTTTCCTCTCTCTCTCTCCCTTCCTTCTCTCCTCTCTTTTCTCTCTTCCTCTCTTTTCTCTTTCTGCTTTTTCCCACCACTCTCCCCAGTTTTTTCCTTTTTTCCCTTTTTTTATTGTGTGAAGTAGGGATATTAAGTTTTTTCATTATCATGAATTAATTGAACGAGTATAATCAAAAAGAGGGGGGTTGCTGTTGACGCGTACTTTTTTAAAATTTATATAATTTTTTTAATTTATCTTAAAATACCACACACTTTCTCTCTTATCTCTGTTTCTCTGTCTCTCTCTTCCCTTTTTATCGTTTTGTTATAGTTGTTGTGTATCCTGAAAAGGTTTTCTATTTTATTTTTTCATATTTAGGGGGCTTGTTTGGCTGTACTTTAGTTTTAAGAACACACAAAACACACCCCAACACCCCAACAAACACACACACACACACACCACAACAACACAAAAACCACACCAGCCCAAAACACCAAAAATATGCTAGGCAGTTTAAAAAAATAATCATTTTCCAATTTGTTTTTTGACCGAGTTCGCCGCTTGAACGTCTCAATCCTTTAACGACAAAAACACCACATAAGGGACCCACACAGGCCCTCTTTTCATCAAAATTTTCCCCCCCCTACACCACCCTATCTGGGGCCAACACTTTCTCCCACCCCCACCCCCACCCCCTTCCCTACCCCTTTTAAACCCATTTTGCGGTTTTCCGAGTAGCTTTTTACAAGGGTAGATAATGACAGGAACAAATTTCCGAAAAGTCAGCCGTCACTCTTGTCTCTCCCCCCATTTTCTGTCTTTCTATGTTGTTTCTCTCTCTGTTGTGCATCTGTTCTTTTTCTTTTTGTTTTTGTCTTTGTCTCTCTTCTTGTCCCCCTTTTCTTGTTTTTTTTTCGTCCTATTTGTCTATTTCCCCCCCCCAAATCTTTTCTCTCCTCGGTTGTGAAAGTCAAGTAAATTTTTTATTTCCAGGGTACATTGAAAGAAAAATTTTTTGCTTTTTTTATAAAGCACTAAAACCATTTTTTATGAATACTAATTAGAAATGGTAACCCATGCCCTACAGATAAACTAAAAGACCAAAAACCAGAAGAAAACCCCCGTTTGCTTTTTCAACAGGGAAAAGCTGAAGGACCCCGAATCGCTAAAATTTTTAAAAAGTGAGATAGGGGGCAAATTTGCAGCATTGAATTTCCCTCCAGATGCATAAACAACCCACTGAGACCTCAGAAAACCATTCAGGGACGCCGGGAGATCCTTGGGAAAAGGGGAAAAAGAAAAACCGGGGTTAAAAACGATTCGGACCTGTGGGGTCAACGTAGGGAGTAAACCCGAGAAAGAACAAAAACCCAGAAACGGCCGAAGGTATAGAACATTAACGATCAATAAAAAGAAAGGATGAGGCATGGGGAATGGATTCAGAACAATGCTCCAGGTTTTGGGAAAGGCAATGGCGAAAGGAAAAAAGGGGGAAAAGGGGGCCCTACCAACCTAAAGGACTAACCAAGCCCCAGCAGCCAAAGACCCGTCATTGAAGACAAAGGGGGTCAGTCCTTCAGAAAGCCCCACTCCCATGAAGAATGGACAGAATTTTGCAGAGACCTGTACAACTCCCAAGTGAAGGCTGACCGAACAAACTTCACGAGCAGATCCCAGACCACAATCCTGAAAGACACAGAAGTTGGAGGAAAGGTAGAAGAGCGAAAGATCTTGAAAGGAGGCAAGTCACCGGGGATTGACAACACCCCGGCTGAGTCCAATCGGGGCCCAAGGGGTGATAAAGGCACTAACAACATCTGCCAACCATCTGGACCAGAAAAGAGGGCCTGAACAGTGACCCAATCCATCTTAGTTCCCTTCCCAAAAGGGGACCTAAGAAGTCCCAAAAATTACAGAAAATCATTTGATAAGCCATCCAAGCAAAGTTATGAAACGCATTGCCTTGAAAGACTAAACAAAAGCGAAAAAAACCCTATCAAAAAAGAACAGGAGGATTCAGACCAGGCAAAGCACTGTCGAGAGATCTTCAAATCAGAATGCTCATAGAAAAAGCATCTCCAACATCAACTACGCTTACAACAACTTCATTGATTTCAAAAAGGGCCTTCGACCGAGTGTGGCAAGAAGCTTGTGGAAAGTCATGAGAGACTATAACTTTGACGAGGACCTGTTTTCAATCATCCAGGCGCTGTTTTCAGCTCCCACAGCGCTGTCCTCTAGGGGGAAAATCGGGGATTCTTCCGGACTTCAGATTGAGTTCGACAAGGCGCCGCTACCCCCCCTTCTTTTCAACGTTTTCTGGGAAAACATCAGCAGGACCCCTCCTTGACTTCAAGCCAAAATCAAAATAGGGGAAAGGGGCAGTCTGCAATCTTCGTTTCGCCGACGTATTGATCTCAGGGGCCCGCAGTGAAAGAAAAATCCAGGACTCACCACCAGATGGAAACATCAGCAACCCCATGGTAGGGATCAGCCGGAAAAGAGCAAGTCCTAGTGAACAGTACCACACCGACCACCCCCACCAAATCAAGATGAGTGGCGAAACTAGGGGAGTGGAAAAATTTTTTCAAGATTTTGGAGCAGTCTCACCCAAGAAGGTACAGCCCCCCAGGGTAAAGATCAGACTTGCTGTGGCACTCTCCCCATGATAAGTGGCGAAAGTGTGGAAAAAAACCTTTAATCAAAACCCCCAACTAAGGTCAGACTCTACAAGGCATCGTCACTCTATTGCCTTTTGAAAGCTGTGAAGCATGGAAAAACTTACTGCCGATTTAGAAGTCGCGTTCAGCCTTTGAGATAAAAGGCCCCCCCGGCGGACCCTGAAACACTCGAGCCCGTAAACCCAAAAATACGTTCGCCAGATGAGGCACGGTGGCAAACAAGAACCTTTTGTGATACAGTCAAACGGAGGAACTGAAAGGGTTTGGGCCCACACAAAAGGCATAACAGCCTGTCAAAGACGTCCTGCAGGGAAGGGGGGAAGGAGCAAGGAGGCAGGGACGGACCAAAAGCTGGATACCCAACATAAAGGGAGTGGCGGGGCCACGTACCAAACCTCATGAAAGCACCCGGGGAAAACCATTTGGCGGTCCACTTGCGCGTCCGGGGTACCCCAACGGTCTCCAAACCAGGGATGAGTAAATGAATGAGTGAATACTGAAATACTACATTATTGCAACCTTTACCAATAAATTGAACCAGTAAAAATAGGAAAACCGATAAAATAATCTATTGGAAAATACAAATTACACAAATACACACACACACACACACACACTCATACGCACCAGTACTTTTATTATTCTTTGTTTTTGAAGTATTCCAGTACTTTTATCATTCTTTGATTTTGAATGATTGCAGTACTAGAGTCAGAGTCAGAGGTGTTTTTCTGTACTGGGAACCCGTAGCCCCGTCTACCTGTTCCCGTGGGAGATAACCCGACCCAAAAAACCCCCCTATTTTGGGAAATAGCGCTTGGAGAGGAGATGGGGGCCGCCAAACAATCCACCCCACAGAAAAATACCTACATGGACAACACTGCAAGGAAAAGAAATGCCGGTGGTTGAGGCCCCGGAAAAACCCAAAAACCGCGCCCTTCCCTTTGGAGCGTTCCCGGGGTGGGGGTGGGAAAAAAAAAATGCGATGGGAGGAAAAAACACGTCAAATCCAGGGGTGAAAGGACCCTCATTGGTCAAGGAACTCCGACCCTTTAGCATGTGGGAAGCTCCCGAGCTAAACCCCGAACTTCGAAGTACGAATGGGGGAAAAAAATTGGACTGGCCCAAGCCGTTGGGGCGGATTCGGCGAAACAACTACAGAGAAGATCACAAAAATGGTATGTCGCGACTCCAAAACAACACGGAGTAGGATTTCTTGCAACAAGAAGAGGCTAACGTGTCTCAGTGTACCCCAATCTCAAGCAGTGATCTCCAGCGTGTCGCAGCAAAACCCACAACATGACCATCTACAATTTTTATGCCCAACACAGACTACGATGATGAAGCAATCGAGTGTTTTACGAAGATTTGGAGAGGCCCAATCAACTCCAAAAAGGACTTTCTCGTGATCCAGGGCGACTGGAATGCCAAGATTTGGACCTGAGCTTATGACCCAAAGGGCCCGGGCAGTAGGCCGTTTTGGCGTGGACGAAATAAGATGAGGCCTCAACTTTTTGGGAAATTTGCAAGCAGCCCAATTTTTACTGTCGCCAAAACCTTAACCCCCCCCAAAACCTCAAAAAAGAAAAGACGTGGCACTCACCAAATGGAAAGACAAAACCCGATTTGACTACATCTTGGCCCCAAACGATTAAAATCGGAAAACAAAAAAAGCCCCGCAGAATTTCCCTGGCGTGATATTTGGGAGTGACCACGACATGGTATCATGCCCTAAGTCAAGCTGAAGACCCGAACCAGAAAGGGAAAACCCCCCTTTGCGGTTCAACATGGAAAAGCTGAAGGACCCCCGAAGTCGCTGAAATCTTTTTAAAGCGAGATAGGGGGGATATTTTCAGCTTAATTTCCTCCCAAAATACATAAAACCTCCGAGACTTTAGCAAGACATTCAGGAGACAGCGGGAATCCTGGGGGAAAAAGAGGAAAAAAAACCAACCGTGGGGTTCCCAACGATATCCCGGCCTGTGCGACCAACGTGGGAGCTAAAGCCAGTGAAGAAAAAAACCCCGAAACGCCCAAGAGTATAGAAAAGTTAAAAATCAAACGAAGAAGAGATGGGGCCTTTGGGGGGAAATGGATGTCAGAAAAAATGTCCAAGGGTTTGGGGCAATGGCGAAAGGGGAAGCAAAAGGCGTACCAGAACCCTCAAGGACTAACCAAGTCCCCCGAGCCAAAGACCCCGTCATTGAAGAAAAGAGGGGGCGTCCTTACGAAAGCGCCACTATCTGAAGAGATGGACAAATTTGCGCACCCGTACATACAAGCTGAAGGGTGATCCCAACAAACTTTTACAGCAAGTCCCAGACCATCAGTATGAAAGCACAAGGTCTGGAGGAAGGGTAGAAAAAGCGTAAGATCCCCGAAAGGGGGCAAATCACCAGGATTGACAAATCCCGGGTGAGTATCATACGGAGGCCCCAAAATGTCAAGGCATTAACAATCATCTGCCAAAGATTTTTGGGGCCGCAAAAAGTGGCCTGAAAATGGGCCCAAAACCATCATATTCCACTTCCAAAGAAGGGGACCTGAAGATGCCA
>JAQIHA010001414.1:0-2500 GCA_028751875.1 Rapana venosa
AATTTCTGTCTGCTTCCACGCAGCACTGGGGGCGTGTCCGAGCACAGATACAGATTATTTATGATATAAAATTAAACTGTCACCAAATTGACATTTCAAGGCCATGGGTAGCAGAACACAGGAGTAAGTCCTTGTAAGATGTTATGCAACTTCGAGAGAGAGAAGAGAGAGAGAGAAGAGAGAGAGAGAGAGAGAGAGAGAGAGAGAGAGAGAGAGAGAGAGAGAGAGAGAATTGAGATTGAATGAAAGAAAGAAAACGAAAGGAAGAACAAAGAAAGAAAAAAAAGAATGAAAAGAAAGGAAACAAAAGAAAGAAGGAAAGAAAAAGAACTTGAAAAAGAGAAAGAAGCAAGCAAGAAAGAAAGAACAAAAAATACCCACGAAAACAAAGAAAAAAACAACGAAAAAGCCTTGAAAAACAGAAATAACAAAAGAGATAAAACCACACAAAAAAACCCTTCAGAAAGGTCTGCGAGAAAAATAGTGTGACATTTCTCAGACATTTAACAATATGAGAATTTTCAACAATGTACGACGTTGCACTGAAAACCAACCAGAACACACACACACACACACACATACACCTACACACACACTCACACACACATACACACACACACACACACACACATACACCCACACACACACTCACACACACATACACACACACAAACACACACACACACACACACACACACACACACACACACACACACACACACACACACAAAGACACACACACACACAAACCAAGCAAAAAACAGAAATCTAAAAACCCTAGCAGTTTATAAAACTACACAAATATCTAGTTTCCAGGGTTTGTGCTAAACTATTCCAACTCAAAAAAGCAAACAAACAAACACAAACCGAAAGCAAATCAAACAAACACAACAACAAACATAACAAAAACTCGCCATAACCTTCATGACGCAGTGGTTAGAACGTTGAGTTACACCCTGGAAAAGTCGCAGGTTCAAATCCCATTAGAGTCATAAGGATTTTTCGAACACATGCCTGCTTTTTTCCAGAGTGAGTTTGCTGTGAGCTCATTGGGAAGACTGGAACCACACAGTCGAGTTTTATCCACTTTATGGATGCGATTTTGAGAGTGTTGCTCAAACTACCTGACCAACACTGCAGGTGTCTGTATCTCTTGGGTCCCGGCTCACGCCGAGATATATTATATATAGGAAGCGTAGAATACAACCCTGTCAAGTAGTCTCAAAGCATATGCACCTCCATAGTAACATCATGACATCATCCTCATTATTGATCATCATGCAACACAGAAAATTGTCTCTGATTCGGTGGTCGCAGTTTCTCTGGTCTCATGGTGACTTCAGATTCGGTTTCTCCATACACTTCTGTGCCTGTGGTTGGTTTGTGCTAAAAAGACTTTGGGTTGGAGGTTCACGGGGGAGGGTCGTTGGAGGGACGTTGTGGTGGTTGCCACCTTGGGTGGGCAACTCACTCAGTCTGGCTCTGCGACTGAGCTAATACTGTCGTCAGCAGGGGACTTAGTAGGTGGTGTCCTGCGTATGTTAGCTAAGAACAGGCACCGCTGAACATCACCAAAGTGACCCAGCAGCAGTGCAGGGCCTCTCTGGCTGGTGGCCTTACGGTGGCCAGACATTGGTGGGCTCCCTGTGGACTTCTGAACCTGAGGATGCGACATAACGAATCTAGGTAGGGCTGGGGCTAAGAGATTGAAATGAGCGGTGTGGGCACTGCAGGACATGAACATCACAGAAAATGAGGCAGCTATCATAATGTATTGTATTGTAACATTAAAATATTGACGATATATGATATTTTGTTTGTGATCTTGCCAAAATTCTTCTTGCTGCTTCTGGGCATTCCCCAGCTTAACTCACCTAGCTAGGGTCACCCACAATAACGATGAACTCTGACTCCCTCATCCCACCTGGGAATCACTGTGAGACTCTCAGTACACTCTGGAGGAGAAGTTTGTGTGTATGACTGTTTTTTACGCACCTCATCATATAGACAACCATACTCCAACTTCAGAATATTTTGGGGGGTCTAATTTCAAGAAAAGTTGCGGGTTGTTATGCTAAGAGCGTGTCACGACTGATGCCAATATCAACATAACATGTCAAAACATAACATCATTCATAATGCAGGCCTTTGTGCTTAGCTTACATCAACTGCTGACAGAGGTTTTGGCTTAGGCCTATTTTTGCTGCTACGCTCTTCGACTTCGGTTCTGCTGGCATTACACCTTCCATCCTGAAAAGTCGTGCACATGTTCAATTCCCCTATAGGTCCTTTAGTGGCAATGTCATTGACAGTAAAGGTAAAGCTGTCCCATAACCTATAAGGTCGTAGGGGAGCGAGGCATCAGAGACCTCAACTTCTCCAGGGGCCAGCATATTAGGGGTGGCGGCCATCTCCTCTCCCTCGCTGCTTTACCTCCCCTGACCCTAAAGAGGGCAGGTACCCATTTACAGCTGGGTGAACTGGGTGAACTGTATTGAAG
>JAQIHA010001415.1:0-11403 GCA_028751875.1 Rapana venosa
TTTAATGCAAAGCGAATTTTTCATTCTCAAAAATCAAATACTTTTTATCTTACAGAGAAACTCCGTGGTCATACAAAAAAACAGTAATCGGAAAGACTTTGCAGAAAAACTCAAAATTTCAATACTGTACCCACATCGAACAAGAAAAAAAACAACAACACCACCACCACGCAAGCAACAGCAATCCTAGCCCAGTAAAAAAAACTCGCTGGTATAATTACAGCACTCATCGTGCCCCAGTACGCACGCGCACCCACACAAACACAAACACACACCAACACACACACACAAAAGAGCGGGCTCATCGCACACACCCCCGTGTTTCAGTTTCAATTGACAAAAATTAAATGTTTTAAATTTCCCTTTTTTTTCAATGTTTTTTGATTTTTTTCATTTTCGGGCTTTGGGGTGTAGCGCGACATATGTATAAATGTTATCCTGTAAAAAGCACATTTTCAAAAACTTCCATACTCAGCTTTTACACAGACACTGAAATACTATTAGATTCCATTAAAGTTTGAAAAAGGAAAGCTCACAATGACCAGCCGCCAGCGCAGTGTTAGCGCCTTGGTTTTCGCTGGAAGGTCGGTTGACCCCGGGGATATATCATGATAGAAAGCGTGAGTACAACCCTTCAAAAAAACCCCAAAGCATATCTTTTCCATAGCAGCAAAACCCGTCATCCCTTTAACATGATCATCACAAAATAAATTAAAAACATCCCTAGTTGGGTGTTTCAGTTCTCGGGCCTCATGGGACCTCAATTTGGTTTCTCCATACATTTTTGTCCCTGTGGTGATTTGGTAAAACCCTTTGGGTTGGGGTTCACGGGGAGGGGTCGTTGGGGGGGACGTTGTGGTGGTGCCGCCTCGGGGGGGCAACTCCTCAGTCTGCCCGCGACTGAGTAATGCTGCGTTATGGGGGGTTTTTAGTAGGTGGTGCCTTGCGTATTTAGCTCAGAACACACCACGAACACCACCAAAGTGACCCACACAGTCAGGGCCTCTCTGGCTGGGGTCCCCGCGGCCGATAGAGAGCTCCCTGGGGACTTCCTACCCTGAGGATGACAGAAGCGAATCGGGGTTATGGCTGGGGGGGAAGATTGAGATAGGGGCGGGGAAACACAGGATTCACAAAAGAGGGCAGAAAAAAAAAAATGTTGATTGCTTTTGACTTGTGTCCACGTCATTTTTTAAAAAAACCTTTGAAACGGGTAAATTTCAAAAGATCAAATGAAACCTTAAAAATCAAGGCATCCTTCTTTACATCTAAAAAAATTCAGTGTTAATGACTTAAATCTTTTTCCCTCAGCAAAATAAAATTTTTCCTTTTTATGGCGCACTGTTACACGGGAAACGTTTTCAACTTTTTGGGAAAAAGATTACTTTTTATGTTCTCGAAGTGACAGTTTATTTTTTGGTTTTTACCTAATCAAGAAATCCTAAATCTCAAAACAACTGAAAACGTATCACAGCGAAATGATTTTTCTCAAACCAGTAAAAAAAACGTACCGTTTCAACATGACCCAAAAACCCAAAGACGCAGCACGGGAACCCGTTGATGACAAAAAGTCAGGGTCTGAGGGAAACGTCAGTGGGAAGAACTGCAACCCCAAACAAACATGGCAATAAATTTTATTTTTTGAAAAACTGAAACAAAAACAGGCAATGAAATTTTTAAATTTGTGAAAAACTGCAACAAAAACAAACATGGCATGAAAAAAATATTGTGAAAAAGAAACACAAAAAAACTGGAGGGAAACATCATGTCTAAAAGAACTGCATCTCAAACAGGCAATAAAATTTTAGGGGTTTAAAACAGCAGCACAAACGGGGCAATAAATTTATATTGGAAAAACGCTACAGACAAACATGGCAAAAAAAATTTTTTTTTTAAAAAAACGGGCCACAAACAAACAGGGCAAAAAAGGGTTTAGTGGTGAAGAACGGGCAGCACAAAAAAACAGTTAATGAAATGTTATGTTTAAAAAAACGCAGCAAAAACAAACAGGAAATGAAATGCTTTTTTTGAAAAACTGCAGCACAAAAAACATGGAAAGTATGCCCAAAATTCTTACTACCTTGCCTTACAACAACCATGCTCCCGAATTTTTTCTCCTTTAAGAGAGGAAGGTTGTTAAAGGGTTAAAGTTACAAGTTGAAAACAATTCAACAAAACTTTTTTCAAGCATAACAACAACACCCTAATTAAAACAAAAATTGCACTTAGTTTTTTTTTTTTTTTTTTTTTTTTTCCTTTCTGTCTGTTCTTGGTGTTCCCCAGGGGGGGGTAAAAATGCTTACTGCTCTTCCCGTGCTTGTTATCCTGCCGAGGCTGCCCGCTAGCCAGCTGACAAAAAAATTGCCCCTTCAGAGCATTTGTTTATTTTGTAGGGGATTATGTTTTTTAATTTTTTAAAAAAATACGAAACGGATTTTTAGGGATGGGCATGTGTACATGCCAAAGGGTATTAAAAGGGACTGGAGGTCGCAGATTTTCTTGGGAAATTTTAACAATCCACCTATATTGCCCGGACGTTCGCCGAGGTTCGAACCCAAGACTTCACGCCCACGCATTGAAATCAATAGATCTAAATCACTGACTTAATGTCTGTTTTACACAGTCAAATTTCATTTAAAAAACCCAAGGGGGGGGGGGGGGGCCCTAAGGACAAGGGAGGGGGGGGGGGGGGGGGGGGGTACCCAGAGAAAAAAACCCATCAAAAAAAAACCCCCTGACCTGACGTTCAGTTTGTCCAGCCCCCCCCCCCCTTTTTTTCCCAGAGGGTCTCCCCCAAATCCAGGACGGGCTGCCCTGGGGAATTTGGGACACAACGCCCAAAAATCCCCCGCATCCCTCGCAAATCTGCCACTTCGTATTCCCCAGCTGGCAGTAAGGCCTAATAAAAAAAGAGAAGATTTTTTTCAACATACTAGAAAGAACTCAAATGCATGTTTTAACACAAACCACACACACACACAAGAAAAGGGAACTAATTAAAAAAATTTGGAAGGGAAAGTTACAGGGAACAATTTTTGTGCTGCCTTGCAGGGTACCAAAACTAGTCACAGAAAGATGGTACGCCCACGTAATTGAAAATTAGTTTTTGGGGAGTACGTGATAACTTCCCCAGACGATTTAAATGCATGTTTACTGGCTACAAAAGCATGATTTCCCAGATAAAAAAAATGGTTTTAAAAAATCCTCGGGGCTTTACACAGTTTGTTTAAAACCCATTGACGCTGGGAGCAACAGCAAAGTGAGAGGCGTAGACCATGGCTTTCCCCCAGGGAATTCCCTTTACAGCTAGTTTTTTAGTGATCGACTATGACCTGCGGGAGGCGGGGACTCGCACAGCCCCTTAGTGCTGCAGCTCTGGGGGCGGGTTGCCTTTGGAAACACTCCAACCTGCTGCCAAATTGCCCACGGGCGAAAAGGGGGGAGTACTGGGGCAAGGCACTCCACAAATCAAATTCTGCCCAGTTTCCAAATCAGCAGCGCCTCCCCGCTGTTTAGGAGGTCTCGGGGGACACACGGACAAACATACTCATACAAAATCCCCTTTGAGAATTCGTCATGTTGATGAAAATTTTTTTTGTAAACACTTCAAGGCAATATTTTTAACAAATATCTGGACTAGATGGAAAATATTATACCAGAACCCTTAATTTTCTGCCCACTGAGCTTGCCAGCGTCTTTCAGCACCTGTTCCAAGCCTCACTGGACACTAGCCAGATACCAGTTATTTGGAAGACTTTCAATCTTACACCTCTTCCAAAGAAACCTAATCCGTCTTGGCCCAACGATTTTAGACCTGTAGCTCTCACATCACTTGTGATGAAAAGATCGTAAAATGTCTCATTCTTTCCGTTAAGAGAAAGATCTTGACCTACTACAATTTACGTACAGGAGAAGGAGTGTCAAAATAAAAAACGTTTTTTTTTTGGTCCCAATTTTCACTTTCACGGTCCCTAACCCGCCGGGGTCGGGGGGTCGCATGGGGGACAACGGTGGACCAGCGGGCCCCATTTACACGGTCTGGCGAGTGCCTGGGGACACTGAATCCTCCCTGCCCAATCAGGGATGTTTTCGCCCACTTTCCCCATGTCTGCCCCTTTCTTTGCCCTGGACTTTTCCCTTTGCAGATGTCTTTCAAGCCTTTCGAGCGTTTACGTGCCCATCCCATCTGTTTTTCCTTTTTTTTTCGCCATGGTCGTAGGTTTTCCTAGCCCGCACCTTTGATATCATTCTGGGGACTTCATTGTTGGTACAGGGCCCTTTTTGGAGTGCCAAGGACCTTCGGGGCATCCATTTCACTGCTTGGATCCCCCTTTTTGTAGGTCTGCTTTCAGTGTCCATGCTCACGCGAAAAGCATGATTGAGGACACGCGTTTATAACTTTACCGGTTCCGAAGGGATTTTTCTTCTCTCCATATTTTTCATCTTCCCTTTGCTCGCTTTTTGCCGCCTTGCTGGGATTGGGTTTTCGATCCCCCTCACTTATAAAGGCCCCAAGGTATTTTAAATGCAACGTCCCAGTTCTTTTCCGCTGAGATGATCTTGGTGGTGATTGGCTGGGCACTGTTTACATGAGCTTGGTTTTCCTCGCGCGTTTTCCCACCGATCGTGAGGATATTTCGTCCATTGCTTCACTAGGTTGGCCAGCTCCTCTTCATTTCCTACCAACCGTCAATGCCCATCGGCAAATTTAGGTTTTGGTGATTGTTTCGCCCCCAAATGCTGACGTCCGGGTTGGTCCCAAGGCGTCACATGATGCGTTCGAGAAAATTAAATAGTTCGGCGACAGCAGACACCCCTGGGGGCCCCCAACGAGGTAGGAACCATTCCCCCCCGGCCCTGTACGAGTACGCACTGGGGGCCCTTTTGAGAAGATTTCCCTTTAGGGTGTGGATCGTTTCTCCCAGTTAAATTTTGTTCATGGTGGCCCCAGAGCGCATGCCATACTCTATCAAAGGCCTTTTTAAAAATCAATAAGACTGGAAGATGTCTTGTTGATGCTGGCTGATTTCTCACACAGAACCCTCGGTTAATATCTTTTTCGGGGTTTGCTTCTATTTGGGCGAAACCCCTCCTTCGGCGAGATCTCTTCGCCGGGGTTCAGCCTGTTCAGGATCACTTTCAAAATGACTTTACTGGCAGACAATGAGCTGATTGTCCTGAGTTTTGGCACTGCTGGAGTTTTCCTTCGGGGGAGAGTGATATAGTGATGGGGTAGGCACCCCCGTCTGCCAAACTGTTGAGATACTTGTAAGGGGTCTGTCACTGCTTCTCCCCCGTGTTGGATCACTCTGCTGGGGTGTTTCGATTCTCTATTTTCCCTTTTTTCAGCGATCTAATTGCTACTTCTACTTCCTCGCGTAAATTGGAAGTTTTCTTTTTTCGTGAGCTTGGGTTGCAAGACCTGGGGCGCCTAGCGCGATGATTTTAGATTCGAAACAGTAAATTCCCCCCTCCATCTCCAAAGATTTCCTTCTTTTCTGTTTGGCAATTCCGCTTTGTCCCGGTGTACGACTCTTGCCCTTTTCTGTTTGGTATCTTTCACAATCGGTAGCTCTTCTGCTATTATTTTTTGTCAGGCTCTCTTCGATTTCTGTACATTGTTCTCTACCATTTCCCCCTTGGGCTCCCCATGCTCTCCATCTTCTTTTTTACTTTTCTTACTCAACCCCCCCTTTAGTGTTTTGCTCTTCTTCGGTCTCGTCTTTTGTCACACATATTCAAGATTTCATCTGGACCCTGGTTTTTTTCGGCGATTTGCCAAAGTATCTTGCGTCTCAGTCATCACGTGTTAAAACTGGGGTCATCGTTTCGGCATCTTCTTCAAGTGCCAGCAGGGGCGAATTTCCCCCCTATTGTTGCTTGGAAGGACTCGGGAGGGGGGGGGCCCTTTAGTTTTTTCCAGGTTGAACTTTAGTTGGTGTTCTTTTTTCTTATTGGGCTTCAATCGGCTCTAAATTCAGGAGCACGAGGTCATGATCGCGCCCATTCTGCACCTGGGAAAAGTCCCGTCTTGGCTCTGTTATGCAGTCAAACCGTTCTGCACCCGGAGTATCAATCTGTTGTGATGGATCCCATTTGGGTGCACCATGCCACCCGGGGTGCCGTGTTCTCCAAGGGGATTGCGAGCACCGTGGGCGTTTTTACGGCAAATTCCAGAGTCAGCCTCGCTCATTGGTGACGCATTACAGGAGGGACCGCAGAATTTGCTCCAGTCTTTTAGTGCGTCTCCCCCCCCCCACCTGGCGTTCCATCTCCGGAGATCAAGATGTCTTTCTGTTCATCTTATCGATGATCCCTGTAGTTGGGTTTTAGAATCCTCTACGACTTCACATCGTACCGTTGTTGGGGCGTAGGCTTGAATCACTGTGATTTTTGAATGGGCGCCCCGAGGGGGATGGGGCCCTAAGCCCGGCGTTACTGGAGTACCCCTTACTAATTTTTTGATGTTTTTTGTTGACAAAAAATGCCTAGCCATTTATACTTGTCCTGCTTTCCCCCTATATGACTTGACCCTCGCAGTATGGTTTCACCGGCTCTTTCATCTACCTCACAGAGACCACCAGAGCCAGGGGGTTTCCTCCACTCGTGTATCTTTTTTTTATTTGCCTGTTTGGGCCGCTTCTGCGTTTTCCCTTTGCGAGGTAGTATCCCTTCCCCTTAATTTTATTTTTTTATATAATTGGCGGGGGGGGGGGGGGAAAGGGGGTTTGGGGAAAGGGGGGGGGTGGGGGTGGGGAATTTGGGGGGGGAAAATACCTGGGGGGGGGGGTTTGGGGGGGTTTTTTGGGGGGAAATGTACGGTGGAGGGGGGTTTGGTTCCCCGGGTTTTTGGCCCCTTAAAAAAACGTTTGAGGGGGTTTGGATTTGTTTTTGAAGGGGAGGGGAGTGGAGGGTACAAGTTCCCAGGAAAAACCCCTTGAAGAGGGCCCGTTGGGTTGAAAACCCGGGCCCTCAAACCGACCTAACAAACAAATGGTTCCGCCCCCTTTTTCTGCAGGCCTGCGCGCAAAACTTCTTCAGTTAAAAAAAAATGATAAATGTACCTAAAGAAACCCTGACCCTGGATCGGTTTAGAGGAACCCCCGGGTGAAACAAAAAAATTTTGGGGGAAAGGTGGGGGGTTATTCCGCTTCCAACATTTTTCCCCCCTTCTTAAAAATGAGGGGTGGCGGGGGCATTTTCCTTTTTGGAAAAAACGAAAAAGGCCCTGTGTTCAAAATAAAACGACTAAAAAACCCAGGGGAACAAGAAAATTTTTCCCCTGGCAAAATTGTAAAAAGAGTCCCTTTTTAGGGGGCAAAATCTGTTGAAGAAAGGAACAGAAGAAAAAATAATGGGTGGCGCTGCTCTTGTGGGGACGCGCTCTCTCCAGGGAGAGCAGCCCGAATTTCACGCAGAGAAATCTGCCGTGACTTAAAGTGGTATAGAAATATATATATTAAAAGAATTCTCTATCGTACTCACCTAAAACTGTATGTGGCGTCAACTGTAACTCGACCAGTGTGTAGAAAGTCAATCAGCTGAGAGAACACTTTGACGTCATAATACATGACGTCAATATGGAGCCGGTTGTCCTTAGTAATGTTTTCGTCTCTCTTACGGTGACTTCCTATTCTCCAACGGTTTTTTGACGACACTGACGAAAATCTCTGAGCTTGCAGAATCTCCAGGTACATTACTCTGCGAACACGAGTAAAAATAAAAAAAAAATAACAAGATAACTAATAAACTAACCAACTAGGTAGCTAACTAACTCACTAACTTTTTAAAACATTTTTGTTCCTTGGCTAGAGCCCCAAGGTTCACCAATGATGAGATATTTTTGCGTATGCGGCGTAATTATATATATATATATATTATATATATATATATATATTATAATATAATATATGTTGTGTGTGTGTGTGTGTTGTGTGTGTGTGTGTTGTGTGTGTGTGTGTGTGTGTGTGTGTGTGTGTGACGTAAGCTGGAAAGGAAGGGCAAAGCTGGGATTCGAACCTAGAACGTCAATGTTTCCTTATTAGACAGGTGAAAGTCTAAACCATTCTGCCACCGTCTTTCCAAAATGAATAATAAATAGATACCTTTAAAATAAATAATCCAAAAAAAACCCTCAAAAATTGAGGCTTAAAATCCCAGGATTAGTTATAGTTTTAAACTTTAAAAAAAAGTTTGGTTGTTTATTTTTGTTTTTGTTACAGATTTTTGCTTGTTGTTTAGTGCAATATAAGACTCGTGTTAAATTTCTAGCAGAAATGACCACGAAAATAATTATGATCAATATCCGAGATCTTCTTCAACGTGTCTGATTATGTTGTACAGCAAGAAAAGTAATGTGTTGACAGGCAAAAACAAAAAGATATATTAAGTAAATGAATAGAAAAAACAAGCAAATAAATACACAACCCCACCCCTCACCGCTTTGCCCATGGCCCTAGGTCAACACACACACCTCTTTAGGGTCAGGGAAGGTAAAGCAGCGAGGGAGAGGAGATGGGCGCCGCCCTCAATATGCTGGCCCTAGAGAAGTGAGGTCTCTGACGCCTCGCTCCCCTACGACCTTATAGGTTATGGGACTCCTTTACCTTACCTTTCCCCTTTTTACAGCGGGTAAAACTGGGGGACGACTGAACCCAAGCGCAGTACACACCACAACCCACACACAAAAACACAAAACACACACAACACAACACACACACCCACACACACAGTGGATCTCAATCTGCTCCCCTTTCTCATAAAACAAAAAACCTATGACATCACAGAAAGTGAAAAATATAAACCCAAAAAAACCACCCCACACAATGGCATTAACCCTACTTTTAAACCCCCCCTTCCCCACCACAGACTTTCATTAAGTCAAATTTTACCAGTATTGATGACTTGTTTGGCAAATCGTCCTGGACCCCCTGACCCCACACTGAAAAAAAGGGGGCTGCAGACCCAGAGCTCAGCTTTCAGCATTTTCCCAGAGGTTTTGGGACACTTGCTCTGCTTTCAACTAAACGCCGACTTCCTCGCACCAAATCTCAAAAGGGTTTTGCCCCATTTTCCTTGCTTTTCCCCGGGCTGGTGAGTTTTTCCCTCTCCCCCTTCTCCCCTTCTCCCCTTCTTTTTCCCCTTCCCCTCCCCTCCCTCTCTCTCTCCCTCCCCTTTTTTTTTTTTTTTTTTTTTTGAAAGAGGAAGACAAATTTAGGCAATAAATTAGATCTTAGTTAAAGTGGGGAAAAAAAATTTTGGGGGGAATTTAAAAAAAAAAAAGAAAAAATGAAAAAAAAAAAATAAAAAAAATAAAAAAATATTTTAAAAAAAAAGAAAAACCCCAAAACCCTTTTTTTAAAAATTTAAAGAAAAATTCCCGGGTTTTAAAATTTGTCCACTAAAAAAACCAACAATTCCAAAAAAGGTTTCGGGGGATTTAATGGAAAAAAACTTATTTTGTAGGGAATTTTCCGGTTCAATAGGTTTTCTTTGAAAAAGGGGCCCAAATGGTTAATTTTTATTAAAAAATTTTAAAAAAAAAAAATGAGAGACTGTTGTAATCCTTACTTAAAGTGAATTGCTTTTTTTTTAAATAAGCCAAAAAACCCATTTTTTTTAAATTATTTTATTTTTTGGGAAAAGCGTGTCCCTTTTTAAATTTAAAAAAGGAATCTTTTTTTTTAAAAACTTTCCCCCCCTTTGCCCACCTTTAAAAAATTTTTTTTAAAAATGTGCTTTTTTTTTCCCCTTTGGGAAAGATTTTTCCCCTTTTAAATCTTTAAATTCCGACGCCCGATTCCGAAAAACTTAATAAAAACCACACACACACCACACACACACACACCACACACACACACACCACACACACCCACACACACCACAAAAACCACCCACACACAAGTCCTTTGGATGAGACTATAAAACCGGGGCCCGTGTGCAAACGCATCAGAACATTTTGCGCACAAAAAAAACCGTTCCGCTTTTCGAAAAGAGGCCATTGTGTGCCGGTGGAACAAGACAAAATTTACAAAACAGCAACACCGGGACTAAAATTTTAAAAAAAAACACATGATGCTTATTCCATTACCCTCGATATAAAAAAATAAAAAAATAAAAAAAAAAAAAAAACACACACGCTTTTTGGCAAAAAAGAAAAAGAAAGGTTTGAAGAAAGGGAAAAAAATAATTAAATGACATTAAAAATTTATAAGGAAAATTTTTTCCTTTTAAAAGTAGGCCTATCATCTATTGCCTTTTTGTGGGATAAAAGGAAGCCCCCAAAAATTTTTCAGCCCCTTTAAACATTGGCCTTTTGCAAAGTTGAATTTGCCTTGGGGTTTCGGCCGCCTTTGGGTTAATCCCCCCCTATGAAGGGTACGCAAGGGAGGGAAGGGAACCAAAAAAAAGGGGGGGAGGGGACCCCCAATACCCCTAGGGAACTAGGTTTTTGAACTATTTCCACATAGGTTATGGAAATTTAAAAAGGGAATGTTTTTCACACAGTGATGGATGTGAAAATGGGTTTGGGAAAAAATTTTTTTCATGTGGGTCTTTTTTTTGGGAAAAGATGGTTTTTTTTTGTTTGGAAAATTTATTTTATTTAAATTTTTCCCCCAGAATTTAGTTCCCGGGGGGGCCTCGCCCCAAAAAACGCCACCCTTTTAAAAAAAAACACCCTTTTTTTAGGCCAATTTTTTTGGTGGGTTTTTTTAAAAATTTGCAGGGGGAAAATTTTTTTGGGTGTTTCTTTTTGGAAAAAACGTTTCCCCCATGAAATACTAATTTCCGACCCGTTAATTTTTTTCTTTTTGTGGTTTTCCCGAAATTTCCTTTTCCCCGGTAATTTTTTATTAATAAAATAAACCCATTGAAGATTGGAGTGGGTTTTAATCTACCCCTGGAGTGAAAACCCGGGGTTTTGGTTTCTTACACGCGCCCCCCCCTTTAAAAAAAAAACCCCCTTTTTGTTTTGGAAAAAAAAACGCAATTTTTAGTTCAGGGCACTCCTTTTCCCCTTTTTTTTGGTTGAACGTGGTTTCCAATAGGGCACCTTTTAGGCCTTTTTTCAGTCGGTCCCCCAGTTCACCACTGGGTTTTCCGCCCCCTTTTTTCGGAATAAAAAACAGGGGGGGAAAAACCCCCCCCTCAAAATTCCCCTGGGGTTTCCTACACTGCACTTTTGTTTTAAAGTTTTTGTTTTTTTTCAAATTTTTAGAGCATTCCCTTTCTCTTTTAAAAAACCTCAATTTAAAGGAAATTTTTAAAAAAAAAGGGTTTGGCTCTTTTTTTGGCTTTAAAAGTACCCGAAATTTTTAAAAGGATGCCCAAATTTACCCTGTTCCCTTCCCCAAAAAATGAAGACCTTTAGGTAGGAGTTGCGAAAAACCCGCTCAAAATTTT
>JAQIHA010001416.1:0-7500 GCA_028751875.1 Rapana venosa
ATTTTCACATGAATGGGAGTTTGATGAAATATTTCATTGTTATTTGAAATGATCTTGTTTGTTAATTAATTGATTTATAATTATGTGTAACAAGTATGTGTACCATTTGACAATGTGTAGATGTTTATCTTTATGACTTATTAAGTTTGGTTGTGTTATTTTTCTTGGCTCTGTTGTTGTTCTTGTTCTTGTTGTTGTTGTTTGTCTGTTTTTCTCTTTTTTATCATCTTTGTTGGTTTGGTTTTTCCTTCTCTTTTGTTTGTTTGTTTGTTTTGGTTAAGGTTTTTTGGGGGGTGGGGGTGGGGGTGGGGTATTTTTATGGTTTTTCTTTTATTTTCTTGCTTTTGGGGGGGGGGTTGATGGGGGGGGGGGGGAGCTGTTTTGAAAAGGGTTATTTCCCCTTGTTTTTATTGTGAGACTGTATAAGTATTGGGTTATTATTATTAAGATGTATCCCTAACGGGCGGGGACTGGATGTAAAAAAGCACATGTGTGCTTATTCATTATCCTCGAAATAAAAGAATTTGTCATTGTCATTGTCATTGTCTCATACAGTTTGACAGCCCTCATTTAGTCCCTGTGGTAGGCAAGGCTATAAACAACAGGAGTGGAGTGGATTGACACAAAACAGAAAAAAAATCCATGAAGGACAAAGGTTACCTTCCGTCCTGGCTATACTTCACTATTACTCTTCTTCTAAAACTCGGCGGTACACCACATCCAAGCTAAAATAAACCCATACCAGCAATGATAATTATGACACCAGATCTACTGATTAAAATCCATTCATATACCTACAGTCTTCCTCAGAAGCATGCCTATGCCCTTCATAATCACCAGTCATGCACAGAGCAGGACTACAGCTATCATCCCTCCTGAAACTAACCAGGTCTAACAGCCTGGCTGATTCCAACACAGCATCCCCACTGACCATTGTTCCTATTAGATTTCTGCTGTGATGACATGGTGAGTTGGAGAGATGGCAGGTTTCATCACATGGTGCTGATGTACTTATTTCGCATGGAGGGACAGAGGGAGTGTACATACACACAGAGAGAATGTGATCACATATTATGATGGACAGAAGAAGTCTTGTGGATTGTAGGGGTCTAATAAAGGCTAGGTGCCTGTGTTGGTGTTCTCATCATGTGTGCCTGTTTGATTAGGGTAATGTTAAAGTAATGCAGAGGCTTTAGCCAAAAGATGAGAGTAGGAATGAGACAGGGGCGGGAATAGGAAGAGGATGAAGGAATCTTATTGTTGAAAGAGGATTAGTGTTGTAGTAGTAATACCTAGTGTGTGTCTTCTGTTTCTGTCTGTGGCTCTGTCTCTGTTTGGCTGTCAGTCTGTCCATCTGTATGTCTGTCTGACCCCCCCCCCCCCCTCTCACACTCTCTGTATGAACTATTGATAGCCACATTACAACTTAGGAGTAATTGTTCTTTTATTCATTCGTTCATTCGTGCGTTCATTCATTCGTTCACTATCAATCAGCCTATCATCTGTCTGTCTGTCTGTCTACCCTCTCCCCCCCCCCCCCCTCTCTCTCTCCTATAGTTTGACAGCCCTCATTTATCCCCTGTGGTAGGCAAGGCTATAAAGAATGGTAGTGGATTTGTTTGACACAAAACAGAAAAAAATCCATGAAGATCAGAGGTTACCTCCCATCCTGGCTATACTTCACTATTACTCTTCTTCTAAAACTCCGCAGTGCACGACATCCAAGCTAAAATAAACCCGTACCAGCAATGATCATTATGACACCAGATCTACTGATTAAACTCCATTCAGACACCTACAGTCTTTCTCAGGAGCATGCCTACACCCTTCATAATCACCACAGTCATGCGCAGAGCAGGACTACAGCTATCATCCCTCCTGAAACTAACCAGGTCTAACAGCCTGGCTGATTGCAACACAGCATCCCCACTGACCATTTTCCCTATTAGATTTCTGCTGTGATGACATGGTGAGTTGGAGAGATGGCAGGTTTCATCACATCCTGCTCATGTACTTATTTTGCATGGATGGACAGAGGGGATGTACATACACACAGAGAGAATGTGATGACATATGATGGACAGAAGAAGTCTTGTGGTTTGTAGGGGTCTAATAAAGGCTAGGTGTGTTGTTGTTGTTGCTGTTGTTGTTGTTGTTTTCATCATGTCGTGCCTGTATGATTAGCGTAATGGTGGGAGTAATGCAGAGACTTTAGCCAAAGAAAAATGAGAGTATGAATGAGACAGGGGCGAGAATAGGAAGAGGATGAAGGAATGTTATTGTTGAAAGAGGATTAGTGTTGTAGTAGTAATAATACTGTGCCTTCTGTTTCTGTCTGTGGCTTTGTCTCTATCTGTCTCTGTTTGGCTGTCAGTCTGTCCATCTGTATGTCTGTCTGTCTGTCTGCCCCCCCCCCCTTCTCTCTCTCTCTCTCTCTCTCTCTCTCTCTCTCTCTCTCTCTCTCTCTCTCTCTCTCCTCTCTCTCTCTCCTCTCTCCTCTCTCTCTCTCTCTCTCTCTCTCTGTCTGTCTGAACTACTGATGGCCACATTACAACTTAGGAGTAATTGTTATTTATTCATTCGTTCATTCGTGCGTTCATTCATTCGTTCACTATCAACCAGCCTATCATCTGTCTGTCTGTCTGTCTACCCCTCCCCCCCCCCCCCCCCCCCCTCTCTCTCTCCTATAGTTTGACATCCCTCATTTATCCCCTGTGGTAGGCAAGGCTATAAAGAATGGTAGTGGATTTGTTTGACACAAAACAGAAAAAATTCCATGAAGGACAGAGGTTACCTCCCATCCTGGCTATACTTCACTATTACTCTTCTAAAACTCGGCAGTACACCACATCCACGCTAAAATAAACCCAAACCCCCTAATGATCATTATGACACCAGATCTACTGATTAAACTCCATTCAGTCACCTACAGTCTTTCTCAGGAGCATGCCTACACCCTTCATAATCACCACAGTCATGCACAGAGCAGGACTACAGCTATCATCCCTCCTGAAACTAACCAGGTCTAACAGCCTGGCTGATTCCAACACAGCATCCCCACTGACCATTTCTCCTATCAGATTTCTGCTGTGATGACATGGTGAGTTGGAGAGATGGCAGGTTTCATCACATGGTGCTGATGTATTTATTTCGCATGGAGGGACAGAGGGAGTGTACATACACACAGAGAGAATGTGATCACATAATTATGATGGACAGAAGAAGTCTTGTGGCTTGTAGGGTCTAATAAAGGCTAGGCGTGTTGTTGTTGTTGCTGTTGTTGTTGTTGTCATCATGTCGTGCTTGTTTGATTAGGGTAATGGTTGGAGTACTGCAGAGGCTTTAGCAAAAAAAAGAGAGTAGGAATGAGTTCAGGGTGGGAATAGAAAGAGGATGAAGGAATCTTATTGTTGAAAGAGGATTAGTGTTGTAGTAGTAATAATTAATGTGTGTCTTCTGTTTCTGTCTGTGGCTCTGTCTCTGTCTGTCTGTGTTTGTCTGTCAGTGTGTCTATCTGTATGTCTGTCTGTCTGTCACCCCCTCCCCTCCCTCTCTCTCTCTGTCTGGATGAGCTACTGATAGCCACATTACAACTTAGGAGTGATTGTTCGTTTATTTATTCATTCATTCATTCGTTCATTCATTCATTCTTTCAATATCAAACAGCCTATCATCTATCTGTCTGTCTGTCTACACCCCCCCCCCCCCCACCCTTCTCTCTCTCTCTCCTATAGTTTGACAGCCCTCATTTAGTCCCTGTGGTAGGCAAGGCTATAAACAACGGGAGTGGATTGGATTGACACAAAACAGAAAAAAAAATCCATGAAGGACAGAGGTTACCTCCCATCCTGGATATACTTCACTATTACTCTTCTTCTAAAACTCGGCAATACACCACATCCACGCTAAAATAAACCCAAACCCCCTAATGGTCATTATGACACCAGATCTACTGATTAAACTCCATTCAGATACCTACAGTCTTTCTCAGAAGCATGCCTAATGCCCTTCATAATCACCACAGTCATGCACAGAGCAGGACTACAGCTATCATCCCTCCTGAAACTAACCAGTTCTAACAGCCTGGCTGATTCCAACACAGCATCCCCACTGACCATTTTCCCTATTAGATTTCTGCTGTGATGACATGGTGAGTTGGAGAGACGGCAGGTTTCATCACATCGTGCTGATGTACTTATTTCGCATGGAGGGACAGAGGGAGTGTACATACACACAGAGAGAATGCGATCACATATTATGATGGACAGAAGAAGTCTTGTGGCTTGTAGGATCTAATAAAGGCTAGGTGTGTTGTTGTTGTTGTTGTTGTTGTCGTCATGTCGTGCCTGTTTGATTAGGGTAATGTTGGGAGTAACGCAGAGGCTTTAGCGAAAAAAACAAATGAGAGTAGGAATGAGATAGGGGCGAGAATAGGAAGAGGATGAAGGAATCTTATTGTTGAAAGAGGATTAGTGTTGTGGTAATAATACTGTGTCTTCTGTTTCTGTCTGTGGCTCTGTCTCTCTCTGTCTCTGTATGGCTGTCAGTGTGTCCATCTGTATGTCTGTCTGTCTGTCTGTCTTTCTCATCCCCCCTCTCTCTGTCTGTCTCTCTCTGTCTCTCTGAACTACTGATGGCCACATTACAACTTAGGAGTGATTGTTCTTTATATTCATTAATTCATTCATTCACTATCAACCAGCCTATCATCTGTCCCTCTATCTGTCTGTCTCCCCCCCCCCCCTCCTCTCTCTTTCTCTCTCCTACAGTTTGACAGCCCTCATTTAGTCCCAGTGGTAGGCAAGGATATAGACAACCGAATGGATTGGATCGACACAAGACAGAAAAAAAATCCATGAAGGACAGAGGTTACCTCCCATCCTGGAAATACTTCACTATTATTCTTCTAAAACTCGGCAGCACGCCACATCCGAGCTAAAATAAACCCAAACCCCTAATGATCATTATGACACCAGATCTACAGCAGTCTTTCTCATAAACATGCCTATACCCTTTATAATCACATTAGTCATGCACAGAGCAGGACTACAGCTATCATCCCTCCTGAAACTAACCAGTTCTAACAGCCTGGCTGATTCCAACACAGCATCCCCACTGACCATTTTTCCTATTAGATTTCTGCTGTGATGACATGGTGAGTTGGAGAGATGGCAGGTTTCATCACATCGTGCTGATGTACTTATTTCGCATGGAGGGACAGAGGCAGTGTACATACACACAGAGAGCATGTGATCACATATTATGATGGACAGAAGAAGTCTTGTGGCTTGTAGGGTCTAATAAAGGCTAGGTGTGTTGTTGTTGTTGCTGTTGTTGTTGTTGTCATCATGTCGTGCTTGTTTGATTAGAGTAATGTTGGGGGTGATGCAGAGGCTTTAGCGAAAAAAAATGTGAGTAGGAATGAGATAGGGGTGAGAATAGGAAGAGGATGAAAGAATCTTATTGTTGAAAGAGGATTAGTGTTGTAGTAATAATACTGTGTCTTCTGTTTCTGTCTGTGGCTCTGTCTCTGTCTGTCTCTGTTTGGCTGTCAATGTGTCCATCTGTATGTATGTCTGTCCGTCTGCCCTCTCTCTCTCTCTCTCTCTCTCTCTCTCTCTCTTTCTGTCTGTCTGTCCATCTGCCCTCTCTCTCTCTCTCTCTCTCTCTCTCTCTCTCTCTCTCTTCTCTTCCTCTCTCCTCTCTCTCTCTCTCTCCTCTCTCTCTCTCTCTTCTCTTCTCTCTCTTCTCTCTTCTGTCTTCTCTCCTCTCTCTCTCTCTCTCTCTCTCTCTCTCTCTCTCTCTCTCTCCTTCTCTCTTTCTCTCTCTCTCTGTCTGTCTGTCCATCTGTCTGAGCTACTGATAGCCACATTACATTTTAGGAGTGATTGTTCTTTTATTCATTCATTCATTCTTTCTTTCTTTCACTATCAACCAGCCTATCATCTGTCTATCTACCTCTCTCTCTCTCTCTCTCTCTCTCCTTCTCTCTCTCTCTCTCTCTCTCTCTCTCTCTCTCTCTCTCTCTCTCCTTCCTACAGTTTGACAGCACTCATTTAGTCCTTGTGGTAGGCAAGGCTATACACAATGGGAGTGGATTTGATTCGCACAAAACAGAAAAAAATCCATAAAGGACGGAGGTTACCATCCTGGATATACTTCACTATTAAAGTAAAAGTAAAGGAGTCCCATAACCTATAAGGTCGTTGGGGAGCGAGGCGTCAGGGACCTCACTTCTCTAGGGCCAGCATATTGAGGGCGGCGCCCATCTCCTCTCCGTCGCTGCTTTACCTTCCCTGACACTAAAGAGGGCAGGTACCCATTTACAGCTGGGTGAACTGGGGGAACTGTACTGAAGCCAAGGCGCGCAAACGGTCACCCATCCAACTGGTAACCACGCTCGAGGCTGCTTAACTTGGCTGGGGGAAAGCGAGTGCTCCGACCACTGAGCTATCCCGCCCCCTACTTCCCCCTATTACTCTTCTTCTAAAACTCGGCAGCACACCCGAATCCAAGCTAATATAAACCCATACCAGTAATCATCATTATGATACCCTATCTACTGATTAAATTCCATTCATATACCTACAGCCTTTCTCAGAAGCATGCCTATACCCTTTATAATCACCAGTCATGCACAGAGCAGGACTACAGCTATCATCCCTCCTGAAACTAACCAGGTCTAACAGCCTGGCTGATTCCAACACAGCATCCCCACTGACCATTTTTCCTATCAGATTTCTGCTGTGATGACATGGTGAGTTGGAGAGATGGCAGGTTTCATCACATCGTGCTGATGTACTTATTTCGCATGGAGGGACAGAGGGAGTGTACATACACACAGAGA
The DNA here is from genome assembly GCA_028751875.1 of Rapana venosa. Lineage (NCBI taxonomy): Eukaryota > Metazoa > Mollusca > Gastropoda > Neogastropoda > Muricidae > Rapana > Rapana venosa. The sequence goes on from JAQIHA010001416.1 coordinate 6,848, forward strand.
GAATGTGATGACATGTAATGGACAGAAGAAGTCTTGTGGTTTGTAGGGTCTAATAAAGGCTAGGTGTGTTGTTGTTGTTGTTGTTGTCGTCATGTGTGCCTTATTGATTAGGGTAATGTTGGGAGTAATGCAGAGGCTTTAGCAAAAAAAATGAGAGTAGGAATGAGATAGGGGCGAGAATAGAAAGAGGATGAAGGAATCTGTATTGTTGAAAGAGGATTACATGTTGATGTAGTGGTAGTAATACCCAGTGTCTTCTGTTTCTGTCTGTGTGTCTGTCTTTCTGTCCCTCTGCCTCTGCTCTGTCTCTGTTTGTCTGTCTGTCTGCGACCCTCTCTCTTTCCTTCATCTTCTTCCTGGGGGACGGGATAGCCTAGTGGTTAGAACAATGCGCTCGCAATCTGACGACCCGGGTTCGATTCCCGTTCAAGGAGATATTTTCCTCTGGAGTTAACATCAGTGCCGACTCCACTCTCCCCCAAAACCCTTCGAATAAGACTATAAACCGAGGTCCCGTGTGCAAACACACGCAGAACATCTTGCGCACACGTTAAATCCTGTTCCGCTTTTTGTAAGAGCAGGCCATTGTGTGCCGGTGGGAACAGATGACAGAATTCACAAATCCGCATACACATCGGGACTGGATGTAAAAA
>JAQIHA010001417.1:0-5000 GCA_028751875.1 Rapana venosa
CATTGTTCCCACCGGCACACAATGGCCTACTCTTACCAAAAGCGGAACAGGATTTAAGTGTGCTTAAGATGTTCTGGTGCGTTCGCACACGGGGCCTCGGTTTATAGTCTCATCGGAAAGACTTTTGGGGAGAGTGGAGTCTGCACTGATGTTACTCCAGGGGAAAATATCCCCTTGAACGGGAATCGAACCCGGGTTGTGAGATTGGGAACGCAATGTTCTGACCACTAGGCTATCCCGTCCCCCCCCCCCCCCCCCTCCTTTCCACCCTGTGTGTGTGTGTGTGTGTGTGTGTGTGTGTGTGTGTGTGTCTGCATGAGTATAATCAAAATGAGTGTTGATGGTGATGTGTACTGTTTTGAGAATTCTATATTCAGTAGTATCTCTGAAACACACACACACACACACACACACTCTCTCTCTCTCTCTCTCTCTCTCTCTCTCTCTCTCTCTCTCTCTCTCTCTCTCTCTCTCTCTCTCTCTCTCTGTATTGTGGCCTAAGGGGGATGTGGGATTAAATAATTCTCCCCTCACTCCCCACCCCTCCCCCCCCCCTCCTCTCTCTCCTTTTACTGATTTGCTTATAGTTATAGTTATAGCTGTTGTGTATCCTGATGAAGGACATATTCATACTTTATATTTTCAATATTATTTGGGGCTTGTCGGCTGTACTTGAGTTCTAGTGAATGTTCTATTTCAATATCTTATTGTTACTGTAACAACTATGTGTACTATTTTACAATGGGAAGATGTTCATTTTTATGACTTTATAAGTTTGGCTTTTTTGTGCTTTTTTTGCTTTAAAAAACTACCTTGTTTTTTGTTGGTTTTTTTCTTTCGTTTGTGTTGTTTGTTTGTGGGGGTTTTGGGGGGTGGGGGGTTTATTTTATTTGTTTTTTAAAAAGTTTTTTCCTTCTCTTTTATTTGTTTTTTAAGTTTTTAACTTTTTCCCCTTTGTTTCTACTGTGTGAGAGTATGAGTCTTGGGTTATTATTAAGATGTATCCCTACGGACGGGGACTGGATGTAAAAAAAGCACATGGGTGCTTATTCATTATCCTCGAAATAAAAGAATTTGTCACTGTCATTGTCTCTCTCTCAATTTCTCTCTCTCTCTCTCAGTTTATCTCTCAGTTTCTCTCTCTCTCTCAGTTTATCTCTCAGTTTCTTTCTCTCTCTCAGTTTATCTCTCAGTTTCTTTTTCTCTCTTCAGTTTATCTTTCAGTTGCTCTCTCTCTCAGTTTCTCTCTCTCTCTCTCTCTCTCTCTCTCTCTCTCTCTCTCTCTCTCTCTCTCTCAGTTTCTCTCTCTCTCTCAGTTTATCTCTCAGTTTCTCTCTCTCAGTTTATCTCTGTTTCTCCATCTCTCAATTTATCTCTCAGTTTCTCTCTCTCCCTGTTTATCTCTCAGTTTCTCTCTCTCTCTCTCTCTCTCTCTCTCTCTCTCTCTCTCTCTCTCTCTCTCTCTCTCTCTCTCTCTCTCTTTCTCTCTCTCAGTTTCTCTCTCTACCTCATTCTCTCTCTCTCAGTTTCTCTCTCTCTCTCTCTCAGTTTCTCTCTCTCTCTCAGTTTATCTCTCAGTTTCTCTCTCTCAGTTTATCTCTGTTTCTCCATCTCTCAATTTATCTCTCAGTTTCTCTCTCTCCCTGTTTATCTCTCAGTTTCTCTCTCAGTTTCTCTCTCTCTCTCTCTCTCTCTCTCTCTCTCTCTCTCTCTCTCTCTCTCTCTCTCTCTCTCTCTCTCTCTTTCTCTCTCTCAGTTTATCTCTCAGTTTCTCTCTCTACCTCATTCTCTCTCTCTCAGTTTCTCTCTCTCTCTCAGTTTCTCTCTCTCTCTCTCAGTCTCTCTCTCAGTCTCTCTCTCTTCAGTCTCTCTCTCTCAGTTTCTCTCTCTCAGTTTCTCTCTATCTCAGTCTCTCTCTAGTCTCTCTCTCTCAGTTTCCTCTCTCTCATCACACACAAGCACATACACACGCGCGCGCTCGCGGGCACACACACACACACACACACACACACACACTCAGGCGAAACGACAATTTTGGTCTTCGTTTTGTTTGAGCGAAGTATCAAATCATAAAGATCTTAACAAAGTGTGGCAAAAATTTCATGAAATGAGAAAAGGTGTGATTTTACCAACTTGTCCAATTAAACTTAAAAACAATGAATTTCCAACCAATGCAGAAAAGGCCGAGGCCTTTGCAGATATGTTCTCAGAGTCTATGCGTATTGAAGGCCTCTCACCTAAAAGCACTAAATACAGACAAGATCAGGAGAAAAAGGAAAAATATAAAGACCCATGTTCTGATAATACTGAATACATAAATGCTCCAATAACAATCAATGAAGTAAAAGATATATTATTTTCCCTTCCTAATAAGAAAACTTCTGTTGGATTAGATGCCATATCCAATGATATGCTTAAACAGTTACCAAAAAACTTCATTCTTCTAATGTATAAACTCTTCCAAAAGTGTTGGTCTGAAGGTGCAATGCCAATGAACTGGAAGCAGTCTATTGTTGTACCCATTCATAAGCAAGGAAAGCCTAAAACTGATAAAACTAGCTATAGGCCCATAGCACTGACTTCTAACATTGGTAAGCTTATGGAGAAATTTATTCTAAAGAGGCTTGTGTATTACTGTCAGAAAAATAACGTAGTTCCTGTCAATCAAGCAGGCTTTCAGAAAGGTAGATCAGCAATGATAACTTAGTTAAACTAACAACACAGGTCAAACAACAATTTGCGAGAAGGAAAAATCTACTCGCAACATTTTTTGATGTAAAGAAAGCCTACGATCAAGTTTGGCATGCTAAATTGCTGCATAAACTGAAGACTATTGGTTTTTCTGGGCATTTTTTCTATTATATTAAAAGTTTTTTATGTAATAGAAGTATGCAAGTGAGAGTAGGGAATGCATATTCAAACTTTAGGTCATTGCATATGGGCTTACCACAGGGTTCAGTTATAGCCCCTTTTCTGTTTAATATATTGCTGTATGATTTACCCACAAAACTGTCTAAAGACGTTGTCCTGGTGCAATATGCTGATGATATATGTATTTGGATGAATGTCACTATGAAGCGTGCTACAACAAAGAGGATGATAAACTATACCAGAAAAGTATATCAAAAAGAGCTAGATAATTTACATAAATATATTTTTGAAAATGGCCTGACATTATCTACAGAAAAAACGCACATTATGCTTTTTAATAATGGTAGTGATCCAGATACACTGCCACAGTTTACGATTGGAGGGGAGCCAATTCAGTATAAAAAATATGGTAAAATTTTTAGGTATTCACCTTACATCAAATTAACTTGGAATGCTCATATTGGATACATTTTAACAAAAGCAAGGAAATGCATCAATTTTCTTAAAATGGTTAGCAGACAGTCCTGGGGACAAGATATCTTCACTCTTAAATGCTTGTCCAAGTCACTTGTACGTTCCAAACTGTCTTATGGACAAGAAGTCTTTTTTCAGTGCTCCTAATTATTTACTTAAAAAAACTCCAAAGTATAGATTGTTAGGCGTACAAACTTACACTTGGGGTACCATTCCATGCATCCACCATAGGAACTTATAAGGAAATTGGGGAACTTCCCCTAGCTGAATACCGACAACTTTCATGCGCCAAATATGTGTTACGGAGCACGAATAACAAAAATTTTGTCTGTAATGAATTAAAAGTTCAAGCAGAAACGAATTTTCCAAAAAGGGCTAAACAAATTTCGTGTTTAATGCCTATTGGCACTTATGTATCAGACCTCTTTCAAAAATGATTTAGAAACACAAAAAGAAGCTTTACCATGTCCTTCATGGGAGATGAATAAAGCCTGTTTTGATATAGAATATATTGATGAAAAAAAGAATGAAAATCAAAACATCATGGTTGCAGATGTTCGGTCGCATATTGAAAATAAGTATGCTGACTGCTTAAAAGTTTATACCGATGGATCTGTTTTAGAAAATCATGACACAGGCTCTGCATTTGTCATACCAGCACTTAAAATTGAGAAATCATACTATCTTGGTAAACATCGTTCAATATTTACAGCTGAACTTATTGCAGTTCTTATGGCTCTGAACTATATTCTTGATTTTCCATTTTATCTCTTTCATATCTTGCTTTGTGTTGACTCCAAGTCAGTATTGTATGCTATAAAACCCCGAATTTCAAGAAGGTCTCCAGAATTATTTTTGAAATCAAATATGTAATACACCTAAGTTTAAGAGGTATTCCTGTGTTTTTTTGTTGGGTGCCTTCTCACGTTGGAATTTTTTCAAATGAGTGGGCTGACAGAGCTGCAAAAAAGGGGGCAAGACATGATATGGAATCGATAGAACTGGATGTTCCCTTATCTCTACAGGAGGGATACCGAATATTAGAACAAACTTCATGGGGTAAGTTTAAAGAATCTGATGAATTCAAGGAACGATATTTAAAAAGTTGCCTGACCACTGCCCATATTTTTTGTTATATGGCTTCTTCTCAAATAGATTCGCGTTTTATAACCGTGAGAAGGGTTAATTCACTATATTTTAGAATGAAGTTAAATGCATTCCTTACAAAATTTTGTAAACATGTTAGATGTCTATGTGGGGATCATATTTCCAATACTCATCTCATATTTGATTGCCCTATTGTAAAACCTTTTTTACTACATTTTCTGAACAGTCTCTGGAAAATGTCTTTGAAAATTCAAAGCTAGCCTTTGCCATTGCCAGATGTTTATTGCATAGTCCACTTGATTATTTATTGTAGTTACAGTATTGTTATTTCATGTTTCCACATTGTTGAGTTTACATTTTGCTGCTGTTTAAAAGTATTATCATTACTTTTCTAGGTTGGTTGGGGGATGGGGGGGTGGGGGGTGTTTAGTTTGTGTGTGTGTGTGTTTTCCAAAAAACAAACAAACCCCAACACATGCTATTTCTTAACCTTTTCTCCTTCCACTCCTTCCTCTCCCTTCTTTAACTTCCACTACACTTTCTATTTC
>JAQIHA010001417.1:7500-10000 GCA_028751875.1 Rapana venosa
GAGAGAGAGAGAGTGAGAGGTTGAGGGAGAGAGAGAGTAGAGAGGGTGGGGGGGGGGGAAGGAAAGATGAGAGAAAGGGAGAGAGAGAGGAGAATCCAAAACTCGGAATATTTTATTGAGGGTAAATGGAATAAGCCATGGCTTCTTACACCAGGCCCTCAGGGGGAAAAGTATGAAACAAACACCAAATAATTCAATAAAGGAATAAACAAGTTAATGTGGGATACAAATGACAATGAATCATTCAAATAGCATTTAAAATATTGATAAATTTAGAACAATGCATTCAACAAAACTACATCCAAAGCCAATGTAAGTATACATGACCAATAAACGCGGGAGAGAGAAGGGGGACGAGAGAGAGTAATGGGGGGGGGGGGAGAGACAGAGAGAGTTAGGAGAGATAAGAGAGTGGGGAGATTTCGATTTCGATTTTTTTAGAGAGAAGGGTGGGAGAGAGATGGGAGGGAGAGGGGGGATGGAGGGTGGACAAAGAGGGAGAGGAGAGGGGGATGAGAGAGAGGGGGGAGAGAAGTGGAGAGGTGAGAGAGATGGAGAGAGTGAGGAGAGAGAGAGAAGGGGAGAGAGCGAGGGAGAAGAGTGAGCGTAGGGGATGGAGAGCGAGAGAGAGAGAGGGAGAGGTTTAAAAAATTTTTTTTTTTATCGAGGATAATGGAATAAAGCATTATGTTGCGTTATTTTCATCTTGTCCCGTGTGTATGCGGTGGTTTTGTCAAATTGTCATCTGTTCCCACCGGACACAATGGCCTATCTTACGAAATGCGGATAGGAACAGGATTTAACGTAGTGAGCAAGCAAGATGTTCTGCGTTCGTTTGCACACGGGGCCTCGGTTTAGTCTCATCCGAAAGGACTTTTGGGGAGGAGTGAGTCTGCACTGATGTTACTCCAGGGGAAATTATCTCTAGAAAGGGAATCGATACTTGGGTCATCAGATTGACAGCGCAATGGTTTCTAACCACTAGGCTATCCGTCTCCTTGCGCCTGCGCGCGCGCGCCGCGCGCGCGCGCGAGAGATGAGTGGAGAGAGAGGGGGAGAGAGAGACGAATGAGGTATTGAGGAGATTGTGAAGAGAGTGAGTGAGAGTAGATAATGATAACGATAATAACAATAACAACCCAAATAACAACAACGGTAGTGATATTATGTTTGGTGTTGGTGTGTGGTGATAATAATAATAATAATGATGATGATGATGATGATGATGATGATGATTGATGGTGATGATGATAATACAGATGTCAGTTCCACCACTTTGGCTGCTATTTATCGATCCTGTCTGTGCTTAATTATAGAGAATGGACTGAGTTATGATATTTTCCCGCTTTGATGTTGATGATGATGATTGCATAATAATAAGAACAAGAATAATAATAGTAATAACAATTTTAATATACAACGACGACAATGATACTATACTAATGCTACTATTTATATACAATATTTACGACCATCGCTGCAGACGACGAAGAAAGAAAGTGTCGGCAGGGGGCGCTTTTTCACTTGACGGGGAAGCAGGCGAAAGTGACGGAAGCGCGGGGTATTTAGACTGTGGTGCAACTTGCCTTTCCAAGTTTGTGAAGGTGTGTTTAAAAAAAAAAAAGGGGGGGGGGTGGGGGGTGGGTGGACAAAAAGAAGAAAACGATTGGGGTTTGCAATCACTCATGGGCCGTTTGTGGAGGATATTTTCTGTGATCAAGCTTCGAACTTAGTGTGTGTTGGAGTCCAAACACTGTGTTGTCTGACAAAGGTTAGAATCTTTTCATCTTTGTGTGTTTTTTATTTTTGCTTATTTGCTAGGGTGTTTTGTTTTTTGCACTTCAAGGGAATGATTTTGCATGTACATTTTTTCGTTTTTTTAATTTAAAGAAAAGAAGGTTCTTTGGGGGAAAGGTGGGGTTTTTCTTTCTTAAATTTTATTTTTTTATCCCCATTCCCGCTTTTATTTGAATTGGGTGTTTCTTTCAATGTTTAATTTTTTTCTGTTTGTTCCAGCTTTATTTCTTTTTTTGTTTTCAACGTATCTTTGTTAAAGTCGATCATTTTTATTGGCCCTCGATTGACAGACATCATTTTGTTAGGTACTTTTTTTTTTTTTAGATGTACGTTTTTGTGGGAATTCTGGTTTTGTGCAAATAAAAAAACGTCGTTTTTTTTACTGATGTCACCCCCCGGGCAGCGATGTTTTGTGCGAGATTACAAAAATGGGACCAGAAGCTTTTTCGACGTTATTACCCCTTAAGAACGCATACATGATATCACAGACTTCTTTTTGCAGCCTACACGCGCTGGCGCGGCATTCAATACACCAGCACGCACGTACACACGCACGAACACACACACACCACACACCGCCGTTTGCATGCACGCACACCCCCACTTAAAAATACACACATGTTAATGTGGCATGCAATTTAGACACAATGCCAGGCGCGGCAGACACTCCGTTCCCCTTTCCCTCCCTCCCTCCGCCCCCCCA
>JAQIHA010001418.1:0-11381 GCA_028751875.1 Rapana venosa
TAACTGGGTACTTTACTGTATGCACTACACTGCACTGTACTTTACTGTACTGCACTACACTGCACTACACTGCACTGTACTTTACTGAACTGCACTACACTGCACTGTACTTTACTGTACTGCACTACACTGCACTGTACTTTACTGTACTGCACTACACTGCACTACACTTTACTGTACTGCACTACACTGCACTGTACTTTACTGTACTGCCCTACACTGCACTGTACTTTACTGTACTGCACTACACTGCACTGTACTTTACTGTACTGCCCTACACTGCACTGTACTTTACTGTACTGCACTACACTGCACTGTACTTTACTGTACTGCCCTACACTGCACTGTACTTTACTGTACTGCACTACACTGCACTGTACTTTACTGTACTGCACTACACTGCACTGTACTTTACTGTACTGCACTACACTGCACTGTACTTTACTGTACTGCACTACACTGCACTACACTGCACTGTACTTTACTGTACTGCACTACACTGCACTACACTGCACTGTACTTTACTGTACTGCACTACACTGCATTACACTTCAACACTCCTGCTACTTCTTTATAAGGTCAGCCTACACAAGAGTAAATGACCACCATGTTAAAGCACTGGCATAGCAAGATAAGGAAAACATTTTGTATTAAAGTGAGAATATGTTTAATACACTGTCTTGCAACTAGAGGCATCAGAATAACTTTTTTGCAGGGTTCCTTCTCATTGTGGAATTCATTGGAATGGACTGGTTGATTCCTTGGCAAAGATAGGTGCCTCAAAACGCTGTACTGAAATGCTCAATTCCAGTCTCATTTTGTCGTCTTTTTGAAATTAATTCTAATTTGATTAATTGTATGCATTCTTCACTTTTTTTTAAACGTTTTGAATATATTTCTTGCCCAAGAAAACTAGAAATGTTGATTCTGATATAGTCTGAGACTAAACGCATGGGATATTAAATATTTCGGAAGTATAACATGCTGTTGTTCTAAAAACCCTTTCAGTCCATCATTTATTGTTTTGGGGTGCCTTATTCTTGCTAAAATATAGAAAAGAAGAGGGTTAGATTTTCATAAAAATATATATATACCAATACTCATAGAGCATTACATGGTTCTCAGCAATTCAGAATATCAGTTGCTGAAGTTAAAGAGTCTTCTCCTGTAAGTAATCTATTGTAACTACATATGAAGAAATGACTGACATGATAATCATGTCCAAAAACCCCACTTTTGACACAGTCTACATACACACTCACCTATGAACAATAAAATGCTGCAAAAACATAGAACCAAGCCAAACAATTAATGAACATAAAAACTCACCTGCAGCGATGTAAAACTGAGCCCCGACTGTCTAAATTTTGGTTTTGCCAGAGCTTATAAAGGTACTCCTTACGTCAGAGAGGAAAGTACTTACCTCTTAACAGGTGACAACACGGTACAAATAACTAGCAAATAGAAGTCATATGAGAGATTAGAAGAGAAATGTCCACAAAGAGATAAAAGGCACAACAACTAATGGAAACATGGACTTTCACACGTGTATACACACACTCTCCTCTTTTTCTCTCCCCCCCCTTCCTCATCTCTCTCTCTCTCTCTCTCTCTCTTTCTCTCCTCTCCTTCATCCTCCCCGCATTTACGTTCAATGCTTTAAATCTAAAGTAAACTTAAGATTCTGTAACAAACTTTCACAATGGCGCACATTGAGATTGACGGCATTCCATTACATCATTAAGTGTAACAACCCTCTGAAGGGACGTTGAAAGCCTAAATTATGGGGGAACACGTATGTAACATACTGATGGTTTGTTCTAACTTTGGCTTTGTGATATATATATTTATTGATATATATATATATAAATATATATATTTATATAGTCTATATATATATATATATATATTATGTGTGTGTGTGTGTGTGGTGTGTGTGTGGGTGTGTGGTGTGTGTGTGTGTGTGTGTGTGTGGTGTACCTGAATAGCAGGGAAGGATAGGATTACAGATAGCATAAACAGAATCCAAAAGGATTCATCTATTGTGCTTTGTGGGTTTTTTTTAATTTCTATTTGTTTTTGTGTTGTTTTTTTTTGTTTGTGTAACAAATTTTTTAACAACATTTTCTTCTTTTTTTTCTCATTTTCTTTCGAATGACATCTTGAAAGGCCACAAGAATATCAAACATTCTTCTGAATGCGGACTGATATTTCTCAATTATTTTTATAAAAGTGTCTTGCTGTTGTTAAGGTAGTGCTAAGGGGGAAGTTCCAGTAATCGCTGGGGACCTTGACAATAATAATAATAAATAATAGTAATATAATAATAATAATAATAATTTAATAATAATGATAATAATATATGAATTTATCTAGCGCTGAATCTTGTAAAAAAAAAATCGAAGCTGCCTTGCACTCAAATCATTTACCAGGCATGCACCTCTCCTTAAACATAATGACATATAGATTTCAAATCCCGATGCGCGCACACGTATGACACGCACGCACGCACACACACGCACGCACCGCACGCAGCACGCACGCACGCACGCACACACCACACACACACACACACCTCACACACACACACACACACGCAAACACACACTCAGAACAACACTTAGAAGTGAAAGATGCTGTTGAATATTAGGACAGATATGTGGGGGGAACAGAAACAGAAAGGAATTCAGTCTTTTGAAACAAAATGCTGAAAATACTGGGCATCATCCTGGAGAGAAACGAAAGACCTAGAATGTTGTCAAATGTCAAAATAACCACGGCTGGCAGGTCCACAGGAACCCCTTCTCACCTATCGTCAAGAAGAAAAGCTGACATGGTTCGGCCACGTCACCCGCCCACAACACTCTGCCCAAAAGCAGTACTGCAGGGAACACTCGAGGGTGGCAGAAAGAGGGGAAGACCAGAACAAAGTCATGGATGGACAACATCGAGAATGGACCAGGATGAATGACTCGGCACTACTGCGCAGAGCGAGGATCGAGAGATGGATGGAGGAGGCTTACCACGGCATCGTCTTTGTGTCTCCCACGACCGCCCGAAGGTCATGGGTTTGATGATGATGACGGTGTGATGATGATGTGATGATGTGGGGGGAATGTCTCAGGTAGGAAATAAGTGTGTTTTGAGCTGGATTTGAAGGTTATCAGTGAAGGCTTTTTTGGCGAAGTGAAAGAGGAGGTCAGCCGGTGGATGACCAGAAACAGTGAAGGAGCGACGGGCCAACAGTGGTTTTGTTTGAATTACTGGGTGTTCGAAGCACAAAGTATCTGCGGCTGAACGAAGGGACGCGGATGGAAGTGTAGGGTGAAGACCAGTTACAGAGATAAGAGGGTGCAGATTTGTGAGCATTTGAAACAGAGGGTGATTTTATACTCCAGTCTTTGTGGGACAGGCGGCCAGTGAAGAGATCGCAGAAGAGGAATGTGTCTGTGTGTGTTCAGATTTTTTCTTTCTTAGGGACCAGTCGTCTGCAGAGTTTGTAATGCGTTGAAGAGAGTGGATAGATGATGCTGTAGGCCAGCCAAAAGAGAATTACAGTAGTCTAAACGTGAAAGAATGAGGTGATGTGACAAGCTTGGAAGTTGAGCAGTGGACAGATACTTGCGATATAGCGCTTATGCGCCGTTAATTTGATAGTAGCAAGACTGGCAGATCTGGGTGATGAATTTGTTCATAGAGAGTGTGTTGTCAAGAACTACTCCTAAATACTTCACAGAGTTGGACAAAGGAACTGACGTATTGCCGAATTCTATTGAAGTTTTTGCGATAGAGGAAAGTTTTTGTTGGGTCCCTATGAGCATGGCTTTGGTTTTATCGGCATTAAGTTGTAACTTGTTCTGAGTCATCCAGTTTTGAATGTCTTGAAGGCAGTAGAACATATTTGTCATGAGGGAAGGCAAGTTTTCAACAGTATCACTGCACTGAAGCTGAGTATCATCGGCATAGAAGTGATAATCAATATGGTGGTTATTTATTATAATTGTTATTATTACAAGGGCTCATCCAGTTAGGTCAGGCCAACGGCATGGTCCTTGCTTTAAAAAAAATGGCTGAGATATTATTTTCCAGAGGTTTGTGTTTACTGAATTGAACCTTTTGATAGATCATTTCCAAAATGATGGAGAAGTTGTAACTGGTTTATCACTGCCTCTTTTTCCCCCATCTGCTTCTATATCTGATCCTCTATGAGAATAGCTTAGAAAAGAAGAAGAAGAAGAAGAAGAAGAAGAAGAAGAAGAAGAAGAAGAAGAGAAGAAGGAAGAAGATGAATGGAAGGAAAGAAGAAGAAGAAGAAGAAGAAGATGAAGAAGAAGAAGAAGAAGAAGAAGAAGAAGAGAAGAACAAGAAGAACAAGAAGAACAAGAAGAAAAAGAAGAAAGAACAACTGATTAAAATGATCTAAGAAAGAAAAGACAGATAGACAGACAAACAGACAGAAAAGAAAGAAAATGAAAGACCGACAGACCGACAAAGAAAGAAAGAAAGAACTTAGGTAGAAAACACGAAAGTTTTTTTTCTTCTGGTGCTGATAGCTAGCCTGCTGCAGTCAGCGTGTGGACGACGTGAACTGCCTTGGAGGCCACTGGTGCAGACCCTGTGCTTAAATAGCCAGTCACACGCTGCTGACAGGGTGATGAGGCAATACATACAACCAGTGCAGGCTGCAGATGCAGAGCAGAGCAGATTCAGAGCAGATTCAGAGCAGATTCAGAGCAGATGCAGGGCACGTGTAACGGCTCGCTGGGAGGCCAGGGTGTCAGCCTTCCTTCCACCAGCAGCAGCAGCAGCAGCCCACCACAGTGAAGTGCATGATGCCCTGTTGGCTGAAAACTGTCTGTCTGGTTTCCAGGCAAAAACAAGCTAGGACCTTTTCTTGGGTTGTCTAGTTGCAACGACTATGTTTTGTGTGAATGTGAGAAGAGAGAGAGAGAGAGAGAGAGACAGAGAGAGAGAGAGAGTGTGTTGTGTGTGTGTGTGTGTGGTGTTTGTGTGTGTGTGTGTGTGTGTGTGTGTGTGTGTGTTTGTGTGTGTGTGTGTGTTGTGTGTGTAGTGTTTGTGTGTGTGTGTGTGTGTGTGTGTGTGTGTGTGTGTGTGTGTGTGTTGGTGTTTCAAAGGCAAAGTCAAAGTCAAAGTCAAAGTCAAAGTCAAAATTTTGTTTCCAGAGGTACATGAATATGCATGCATTTGCTTTTTTTTTTTATCAAGCCATCTATCTATGAACAATTTCCTAAATGATTATACTAAGCAATACCATTTATTGCCATCGTTTACCTTACACTTCACTGTGTGTGTGTGTGTGTGTGTGAGTGGGGGGGTTGGGTGATGTGTGTGTGTGTGTGTGTGTGTGTGTGTGTGTCGTGTGTTTGTAGTGTGTGTTTATTGTTATTTTATTTTCTTTTATTCTTTTTATATAGAGGCTAAAGGGATAAGCACTTATGTGCTTTTTTGTTTACTTCTAGTCCCCGTGATATGCGGTTTTGTAAATCTTTCATCTGTTCAACACCAGCACACATGGCCTACCGAAAAGCGGGAACAGGTTTTAACGTGGGCGCAGATGTTCTGCGTATTTTTTTTTTTTTTTTTGGCCGTTTTTTTTCCCCCCCCCCGCACACCGGGGTCTCGGTACTTATAGTTCATCCGAGGGGATCTTTTGGGGAGAGTGGAGTCTGCACTGATGTTAACTCCAGGGAAAATATCCCCGGAGAGGGAAGAGTGTGTGTGTTTGTGTGTGTGTGTGCGTGCCGTGCGTGAGTGCGTGCGTGCGTGTGTGTGTGTGCGTGTGATGTGTGTGTGTGTTGTGGTGTGTGTGTGTGTGTGTGTGTATTTTCAAGAAAGAGACAGACAGACGGATATAGCCACAGAGACGAGTCATACAAAACAAACGAAGACAGATAGACTGACAGGAAGAATTCAAGTGTCCTGTCCCCGCCACTGACTCATCAGGGGCTAGAAACTAGGCCTATAGGCCTACTACCCTGTAACCGACCTACCCTTACTAAGACAGTGATTGATTCGCTGCGACAATCACACAAGAGAGGGGTGGATAGGAGAAAACAGGATACCCCAGGTGATGTCAGATAGTGAGGCTGAATGACTGACAGTGGGAGCATTGGGGTATGACAGCTTCATGCTGTGGTTTGTTCACAGTGAAATACTTGACCATATTTGGGCTCCTGGTTAAGGCCTGGTAGGCTAGCCTACCCACCTTTTCTTTTCTTTTCTATTTCTGTTCACTAGACCAGTAACTTGCATGAGGGGGAGCCTGGATACTAGTATTCTGGATGGGACAGCCTGGTGGTTAGAGTGATGCATTCGTGATCTGTTGACCCGGGTTCAAATCTCGTTCAAGAGGATTTTTCCCTCTGGAGTTAACATCAGTACCAACTTCACTCTCCCCAAAAGTCCTTCGGATGAGACTATAAACCCAGGTCCCGTGTGCGAACGCACGCAGAACGCACGCAGAACATCTTGCGCACACGCTAAAATCCGTTCCTGTGTTTCGGAAGAGTAGGCCAGTGGGTACGGATGACAAAATTTACAAATATGCATACACACAGGGACTGGATGTGAAAAAGCACATGAGTGTTTACTCCATTATTCTCGAAATAAAAGAATATAAAATTAAAAAAAGATTTGGTGTGGGGGGAGGTGTTTGTTTTGTTTTGTTTGTTTGTTTGTTTTGCTTTGTTTGTTTTGTTCGTACCTCGGCTAGAGCTCCAAAGTTTACCAATGGTGCACCTTTGCGTTTTTGCTCAACATGGAGGTAGCTGGATTCCGGGACTTCGTGGATGATATTTTAACACGATACTAGTGTGCAATGCGAAGTTTCTTTTCATGTTTGTCATCAAAACCGTTCTCTACCCACAGAATGCCACCTTCAAAAAGTAGTAGTAGGATAATAATATTAATAATATAATAATAATAATAATAATTAATAATAATAATAATGTATGGAATTTAAATGTATGGAATGTATGAAAACAACTACAGAAGAGTTCACAACTAGGGTATAGTGGCGAGACTCTAAACACCACACGGAGTAGGATTCTTGTCAACAAGTAGGATAAACTGTTCATAGCTGTACCCAATCTAAGCAGACTGATCTCCATGCGTTGTCGCGCAAAACCACACTCAGACCATTCATACAAGGTCTATGCACCAACATCAGACTACGAGATGAAGCAATCGAGTGTTCTTACGAGATTGGAGAGCGCCATCAAATCAACTCCTAAGAAGGGGACTTCTCGTGGATCAGGGCGATGGGAATGCCAAGATCGACTGTCGCTTATGGACCAATGGCCAGGACAGTAGGCGTTTTGGAGTGGACGAAAAAGCTAATGATAGAGGTCTCAGACTTTTGGAATTCGCAGCAGCCACAATCTTACTGTCGCAACACCTTATACCCCCACAAGACATCAAGAAGAACGACGTGGCACTCATCAAATAAAGACACATAACCAGATGACTACATCTTGACCCCCAACGATTTTTCAAAGTCGAGCATCAACCAAAGCCCAGAAAGAAGTTTCCCTGGCGCTGGATATTGGCAGTGACCACAACATGGTACTCATGACCCTACAGATCAAGCTGAAGACCAAGAAACCAGAAGGAGAATCCCGTTTGCGGTTCAACATGGAAAACCGAGGACCCGATGTCGCTGAAATCTTTAAAGCTGAAATTGGGGGCAGATTTGCAGCCTTGGAATTTCCTCCAAGGATGACATCACAACCTCACTGAGACCCCTTCAGCACGACCATTCAGGAGACAGCGTGGTGATCTTGGAAAGAGAGGAAAAAGAACCAACGTGGGTACCAACGATATCCTGGACCTGTGCGATAACGTAGGAGCTAAAAGCCAGTGAAGACAAAAACCAGAAACGGCCCGAAAGAGTATAGAACAGTCAACAGGTCAATCAGAAGAAGATTGACTGAGGCCATGGGGAACTGGATGTCAGAAACAATGCATCCAAGGTGAGAAGGCAAATGGCGAAAGGAGACAGGCAAAGAGGCGTACCAGACCTTCAAGGTACTAACCAAGTCCCAGCAGCCAAAGACCCTCCGTTTATTGAAGACAAAGAAGGGGTCAGTCCTTACAGAGAGCGCCACTATCCTGAAGAGATTGGACAGAATATTGCAGAGACCTGTACAACTAAAGTGAAGGCTGATCCGAAACAAACTTCACGAGCAAGATCCCAGCCATCAGATCCTGAAAGCACATAGGTGCTGGAGGAAGGGAGGTAGAAGAAGCAGAGTAAGATCCCTGAAAGGATGCAATTCACCAGGATTGACAACATCCCGGCTGAGCTCATCAAGAACGGAGGCCCAGAGATGATCAAGGCAATTAACAATCATCTGCCAACGCATTGGGACCAGCAAGAGTGGCCTGAAACAGTGGACCAATCCATCATAGTTCCAATTCCAAAAGGGAGACTGAAGAAAGTGCCAAAATTACAGAACATCAGTCTGATAAGCCATCCAAGACCAAGTTTATGCTACGCATTGCCTTGACACAGACTGGAAACCACAAGGCAGAAGAAATCCTATTAAGGAAGAACAGGGAGGATTCAGACCAGGTTCGAAAAGCACTGACGAGCAGATCTTCAACTTCAGAATGCTCATAGAGAAGCATCTCCAACATCAGCTCAGCTCTACAACAACTTCACTGACTTCAGAAGGCCTTCGACCGAGTTGTGGGCAAGAAGCTCTGTGGGCAAAGTCATGGAGACATAGCTTCGGACGTGGACCTGGATTCAGGTCATCCAGGCGCTGTATGGAACAGCTCCACAGTGCAGTCTCATGGGTGGAGAAATCGGGGTGAGTTCTTCCGGACTTCAGTTGGAGTTCGACAAAGGGCTGCCCGCTATCCCCCGTTCTTTCAAAGTGTTCCTGGAGAAACATCATGCAGGAGGCCTCCTTGAATTCAAGACCACCAATCACATAGGAGGAAGGCCAGTCTGCAACTTCGATTCGCAGGACGAATATTGATCTTCATGGGCCGCAAGTTGAAGAAGAACTCCAGGATTCACACCAGACTGGAAAAACATCAGGCCAATGCCCACGGGTGTCATGGAGATCAGCACGGAAAAGAGCAAGATCTCGTGAACAGTACCACCCCAGACCACTCCCACCAGCATCAGATGAGTGGCGAGACCTGAGGAGGTTGGGAAACATTTTCAAGTACCTTGGATGGAGCAGTTCATCACCAAGAAGGCACGAGCACACAAGAGGTGAAGATCAGACTTGCTGTGGCACTTTCCTCCATGACTAAAGATGGCGAAAGTGTGGGAAACAACAACATCAGAACCCACACTAAGGTCAGACTTCTACAAGGCACTCGTCACATCCATTGCCTAGTACAGCTTTGATGCATGGGACACTTACTGCCGATTTAGACGTCGCATTCAAGCCTTGAGATGAAGTGCTCAGGCGGGAATCCTGAACATACCTACAGAAGACGCAAAAACCAATGGGACTACGCCTGGCAGCGACGAGGCACTGGCTGGCAAACAAGAACCATTGCTAGATAACAGTCAAACGAGGAAACTGAAGTGGTTTTGGCCACACAGCAAGGCATAAAAGGCCTGTCAAAGACCAGTCCTGCAGGAATGGTGGAAGGAGGCAAGGAGGCAGGGGACGACTACGCAAAAGCTGGATATCCAACATCAAGGAGTGGACCGACCTCACTGTACCAAAACCTCCTGAAAACAGCCCAGGACAGCCCTTTGGGCGGTCCACTTGCAAGTCGTGGGGTCCCGAACGGTGCCCCGCCCAAAGGATGATGGTGAGGGAGTAAGGGAATTTTATATAGCGCTAAATTTGTAAAGAAAACAAATCAAAGCACTCAGATGTTTTTTTTTTTGTGGTATGGGGTTTTTTTTAATTTTTGTCACTGTTCCCACGGCAACAATGGCTATTTTTCGACCGCGGAACGGGTTTTAAAAGTGTGCGCAAGATTTTCTGCATGCGTTCGCCCCGGGGGCCCTCGGTTTATAGTCTCACCCGAGTAGATTTCGAGCTTTTGCAAACGGGTTTTTGGTTTTTTTTATAGTCTCATCCAAAAAGGCTTTCATGAAGGGATCAGAATTGATGCGACTCTAACATTTTGATTACTCTCAATAAAGGGACGGGATAGTTCATGGTGGGAGCACTCGCTTTTCCCCCGCTAACCATCGAGCGTGGTCCCGTTTGGAGGGGTGACCGGGGCCCGCCTTGGCTTCATACTTCCCCCCAGCTGAAATGGTGCCTGCCCTCTTTAGGGCAGGGAAGCTAAGGGGAATTCCTTTAAATGGGTCCCCCGGGGGTTTGGTCAAACCGGGGGGCCGTAAAACTCGCAAACAAAATGTTTCCCATCAGGCTCTCCCCCTAAAACTGATTCACCCCATCTTCCTTTCCAAAGTTTTTGCATTGTGTGCTGGTGGACGAATGACTAAATTTTGGGTTTAAAAAAAGCGCTTGCACACAGATGTCCTTTTTTTTTGTCACAATCCTGAACCCAAACGGGAAAACAAAGGTGGATAGCAAAAAATTCCCCTTTCGTGAAGTCCGAGTTCTAGCAAGGAAAAAAAACAAAATCCCCTTCAGATGCGACTTCTTCAATCAAACATTTTTCGGGTGAACTTTTAAACCCATGTCCCGTTTTGGAACCAGCAGAACATCTTGTGCGCCAGTTTAGAATCGTTCCCCTTTTTGGGGAAAGGGGGCCATTGTGTGCAGTGAGAAAGGATACAAAAAATTTTCAAAACCGATCCACGGGGACTGGTGAAAAAAAGCACATTAAGCTTATTTCATTATCCCGGAAATAAAAAAATTTAAAAGATTTTTAATTAAACACTCTTTCAGGAAAGAGAAAGGCGTTACCATTTCCTAAAGTGTGGGTTTTTCTTGTGGGAAACTTGTTTATGGGAAAAAAAATCATTATTATGGCAAATCGGTGGGCAATCTACTTTTGCTCTAATTTTTTTCTATCAGGGGGTTAATTTCTTATCGGACGTGTTGTTTTACCACGTCAAGGGTGTGTTGGGGTGTGAAAAAATAGTGGGCGTTCACTTCATTATACAATCTTTCATCAGGGGAACCCGAACCAAAGGAAAGGGTCCTTTTAGGGTGGGGGTTAATCATGTGTTGTTTTGGTGTGGTGTTTTGTGTGTTGTGTGTGTGTGTGTGTGTGTGTGTGTGGTGTGTGGTGTGTTTGTACGTGGGCGGGTTCGCCGGGTGTGGCGCTTGTGAGGCTGGGGCACGCCTGTGTTGTGTGTGTGTGTGGGTGGTGTGTGGTTTTTGTTTTGTGTGTGGTGTATGTTTGTCGCTGCATGTACAAGGGCCCATGAATGTGCATCATGTATCCTTTCTGTATGCAAATATGTG
>JAQIHA010001419.1:0-7500 GCA_028751875.1 Rapana venosa
CCCCGTACCCCCGCGCCCGCTCCCCCAAAATTTTTTAAAATAACCCCGCAGCCCCCGACGTCATTTCCCTAGTGGGGAATTTCCCCTCTGACAAGCCTACCTATACCCGCACAAATGAAGAACACCCCACTGAGTCCATAAACCCAAGGGGGAATGGGCACCAAATTCAGTACTACACACCTCCTTTTTTCACAAAAAATTTGGCCCCTTTGACTGGCTTCGTCTTTCCCCCCTTTTTCTTGTAGCAAAAAAAGGCAGCAAAGATTGAGGATACTTTTTGGGAGGAATATACGATGTAAATGAAGCTATTTTGGCTCAAGGGAACAGTTCAAAAAGAAAAAATTTTTTGAATCCGATTTAAGAGATTAAAGAAAGAGTAAAAAGGGAAAAGGATGAGTGGGAAAGTGATGCGAGGAAAAATTTCCCCTTGGTTTCAAGCAGACACAGGCGCACGAAAAGTCCTTGCTCATGCAAGTTTCCCACGCCCCGACGGGGCCGGCACAAACTCCCCCGAATGCCAAGCCCTTAGATTATTTTGTTTTTTGTCCCCAACTTTTTTTTCAAATTGTAGCTATGAAACAAAAATTATGCCGGGCAAAAGATCGCTGTGAAAGGCTTAGTCTAGATCCATTAGGGACAGAAAAAACACCTGAAATTAGGGCTTCCCTGTCATTTTGACATGAGGGGATCAACGTTTCCCAAGGTCATCTTAGGGGTCTACTATTTTGACATTTTCGATCACAGCAGAAAATATTATGACAAAACCAATTTCTAAAAATTAATCAGTTTTTTTCACCGGGAAAAAAACACGCCAACACACCTGGACCGACACGGCTGTGACACCTCTTTGTGACAGCCATGTAACTGGCTTTTGGGTAAAGGACCACTAGTGTCTTTGAAAATTTTGTAGGGTCGGCAATTTTTAAATAATGTATATACGCCGGCAAACGTCGTTTTCAAAATTTTTTTTAATACTTTTTCCCTAGGAATGTAGACTTTGGGGCAGTAATTTTTGTGACGGTGATTTGGGTTTTGGTTAAACCCTGACGGGGAAGCATGGAGGACCGGCAGAATACTAAAATTTTTAAAAACCCAAAAAAAAACGAAGGAGGGTAGGAGAAAAAGATGAGAAAAGCAGAAGTAGGGGAAAAAGGGGGACAGGGGAAAGCACAACAGGGGAAGGGACCTCCCCATCCCCCTTTTGGGGTTTTCCAGGAAACAAAGTAACCCCCCCCCCCCCCCCATAGTACTTTTGGGGGCCCCCCCCCCCCCCCAAAAAACCCGCAAACAAAAAATAAACCCCCCGTAATTTTACAGGGACAAAGGGGTTTTAAGGGTACCAAACCCCGAAAAAAACGTGATTTCCAAATCAAAAAGAAAACCCTCTTAAAATCAATTTAATTTGAAAATGTGAAAAAATTTTTTAAAACCCCCCTTAAAAGCAAAAAACATTTTAACTATAAATTTAAATTTAACAGTAATAATCCATTTTAAATGTAAAACGATCTTTCCCAAGTTGTGTATAACAGAACCGTTCAAAATGCCCTTACATGGTAAAGGAGAGGGCAAAGGCAGCCAAGGGCAGAGCCCCACTCCCCTTTTAAACCCCAGCAAGAAAATACTTTAAAATTTTAGCACCAAGTGAGGAGAAAGGCCCAAAAAGAAACATTTAATAAAACCCCCCTCCCTAAATTCCCAAAATTTAAAGGAGAAAAGCCACAAAAAACCAAAATTTAATTTTTTTTTTTTTTTTTTTTAATAACCATTTTTTTATTTTTTTTTTTTTCCCCACGTTTTTACAAGGGGTGCCTCTTCCCACAAATTTCCCCGTCATTTCCCACCACGGTACATATCATTTGGTTTTCCTATGCCCTTTTTCAAAAACAAAAACACCTTCAAAAACCACATAAGGGGGGCATAATCCCAAATGATGTCCATGTTTTGGGTGGGTTCAACATTTTCAAACAACAACCTTTAAAAGGGCACAGCGCCTTATGAACTTTCTTTGGGCAAAAAACTTTCTATTGGGTATCCTGTATAAAATTTTCCTTTTAACTTAGTCCCGAAAACAAAAGCAACCCGGAACCGCATACATTTAGTGACAGAGAAAGGGCTGTTTTCATCAAATGCTTCTCACCTTCTTTCTTTAGTACCAATAACTAATCAGCAGATGCTTCAAATCTCTGCAACCACCTTTTGGAACAACTGTTTAAGTTGCCAAAAAAAACCTCACTTGTTTAGTTGATTTCCCCTTTCTAGTCCATTTAAAAAAAATAAAAACTAAAAGGTTTTTTAGAAACTGTTATGCAAAGACAAAAAAAAATAAAGGGGAGACACACTTACACACAAAGAAATCCAACAAAGTCTTCATTCCCTTGGGCTAAACTGCTGGGAATGACTGCAGTACAAATTGCACAATTGTAAAAGGGTTTAAAAAAAGAATATTTACCTAAGCACATCTTTTTTAACTTTTTTTATTATAACACAACATCACACAAAGGTTGTGTATATGTGTGTGTTTTGTGTTTGTTGTGTGTGCGCATGTGCGCGTGTGTGTGTGGGTGTGTGTGTGTGTTTATGCCTAGCACTGAAGCTCAATTAACCCCAAACATAATGGAAAAGGAAATGGAATGGGGGAAAAAGGGAATGGCAAGCTGAATAGAACCTTGTACCTAAAATGGTATATGTGAATTATGGTATTAATAATACATAAGATAATAATAAGCTCACTATTGAGTATTACTAGCACTGACATGTAACCTAACCTTGTATAAGTTGCCAGATAAGAAAACTCCACTGCTATCACATAATTTCTGGAAAGATTTGCGTAACTCAAAAATCCCAAGGCACAACTAAACAAAGAAAATAAAACTAAACTCCACTTTCAATTTCACCATAAATGATACTAAAGTGTGAATTAGTCAAACAAAAACAAAACCCGGGACGTACATTTGCTAACAAAATCAGACCGAGTCACGACGATCTCGATTAACTTTCTCTTGGTTGCTGGTCAATCAGCTAAATCGTAAATACAATTCGCTATTTCACCATATAACCGTACCAAAAAAAATATATTACATTGTATAGAGATATACGTTCAAACTACGAATTTTAGCAATCATCGTAAATTGGTGAAGGCTATTTTGTGGAAATATCTGACGAAACGGGCATGCTTTCTTCTTTCCGGATCGCCATGTCGGAAGATCGACAACGATCGTAATAGTCCCTTTTCTAAGTCTTCGTTTTTCAACATCGCACGAAGTATTAATCAAAACAACGCGCATCTTTGTAAAAAATAAACTGTTATATTCGAATGATCTATATTGAAACATTATGAATTTACCCTGAAATCCGAAAAAAATTTGTTGATCCTTGACAAGATCGTTTCCAAGATCGTTCGTCGATGTCCGTAGAGACTCGACCTTCGCCCTTTGCATTAACGAACTTTCCGCATTTGAACCCTTTCGCTTTTTATTGTTTGCGGGTGAACGACAGACATGAATACATTATCCCATTCCCAAATTAGTACAAATAGTCGTCAGTTTGATTTCCACCGTTGAGTATTGCTAATTTAAAGCTAAGTTCTTCGAGTTCGCCGTTGGAGACGTGTACCGCCAAAAATCCGGTTTTTCGCGAAAATTAGCCAGATAATGAAAAAAACTTCATTCACCCATCTGGTATTCTACAATAAATTCTGAACCAAAGATAACCAAATATAGTGACAAATAGTTGTCTGTCGCGAATACGAGCATCTGATTCAAAGTGTCAAAGTCTCTTTGAAAATTTGTCCCAAGTGCACGAAATGGCGGCCGCGCAGCGATTTTAGCGGAACGAACACCTCATACACACGCTTTGCGTATTGAACGACACACAAGCCACAGAAAAAAAAATTCCCTCAATGAAAAGAAGAAAGAATGAACTTTTTTCGATATACAGTGTTTTTTGTAATCAGTAAAACAAGAAAGCGGAGTAATAAGGAAGTGAAAAGACCAAAATTTTGCCACTTTCAGCAGTGATGACAGTATTCCTGGGGCTGCCGAAACCTACTGTAGGATAAGTTTATTAACGATATATAGTTTATACTACACTTTGAAAAACTTCACCAAAATCCATCCATCATCGGTTAGCGGAAGTTCTTCTTTTCCATTTGTGTGCGCTATGAATAAAGTGTTTTCTTGTTGACAGGTCCCCTAACATGACAGAAGACAAGCACGAAAATTCAGCATGTCGTAGCTTTCAGGCCAGTATTCATCATTCTTGCAAAATAATTACAGATGTTTGAGTTGATGCTTTAAACTTTTTTATTGGTATATTGTGTTAAAGTTTTCTTTTTATATAATACAACCATATAATAGGTCTGTATCATGAAGAAATTAGGGTGCACAGTGGTCAAATTTGCCTGTGCTTTCAGCTACGCTTTCCCCAGCTAGTGGTGCCGGGTCCCTACCCTTAAGATCTTTCACACACTCTTTAATCTTCTCGGGGCCTAGAACTAAATTAACATGGAAAGATATCCATAATACATTATCAGGTTTTCTCTGTTATTTTTGTTATGGTGTCCACACAGACGATGTCAAATGCAATAAAATTTCCCCAGAACGGAAGAAAAACACAGATTCAATGGGCATACTGTACAAAAGTGAAGAATAACAAGGATTCAATGACACTGCACAATCCATCTCCACAGTGAACAGCCCTTCTTTCCACTTACTGGTCACAGTGATCCTGGTCCTCCTTCATCCATGAAGCAGCCAGCAGCAGCAGGTGGAAGGAACTGTTCAGGAGATGGGCAGCACAATGAAGGGAAACGCTGAGGCCCAGGCTGAGAAGTCAAGGTCAGGGTCTGGTGGCTTCTTCTTCCTTGACACTGGACAAGGCAGGGGAGACATGAGGTGATCCCTGATGTCACTGACCTGTTTCACAGAAAACAACACACAGTCAACCACTGACAGCAGCAGGACAGCACAACAACACCAGGAATGACAATGAGGCCCGGGACAGTGCAAGGAAAGCTAGGGTCAGAGCGCTGCACACATGTCTGACGGCCCAGGATCAGCCACCACAGAGTGCCCGATTTTTACTTTTTCTGTTTGAGGGGATTTTTCCCTGGAGTGGAGTTCACATCAGTACTGACTCCACTCCCCTGAAAGTCCCCTTTGACGAGACATAAAACAAGGCCCATGTGCAAACGCAACGCAAACATCTTGTGAACACATTATAAACACAGAGTGATTTTAAAAGTAATTCCAATACTCAGTAGCTTTTCTTCTTCTTCCTAATTTTTACATAGCCAGTGTTTGCCAAAAAATAATTATGCTTCATAATCATAGCAAAGAAAGAGTCTTAGTAGTAGGCCAGAAATTAAGTTCAGTATAACATAAGTGAATACCTGAAGCAAACAAAAGCTTACATGATACATGTAGCAGAGCCAATATGAAGTAACCAACCTTCAACTCAAAATTAGGTATACATATTAGTATATTACTATTAGATATTGCCCCCTGAAGCTAAAGCATTTTCTTCAATTAGTTCAAATCTAGACAAACTGTCTGAGTCAGTGAGTGTCTCTGGAAATGAAAACAATACCTAAAATCCTTTTTACTGCCTGAAAACAACCACAGTCAAGGATAAAAGTGCAGGCAGCATTGTTGTGTGATCTTGAGAAGAAACTTTACAAAGTCTTTCAAAATGTGTGGGATTGTCAGCATGTGCGCTGTGCCTGAATAATTTTTCTCGTTCTCGCTCTAACCCTTAGCCTGCATGGATTTTGGCTTATAAATAAATATAGGATAAATCCTATTTTCCAGGAAATTATTCGCAACAAATGGCGACTGTTGAAAAAAAAAATACTGAGAATTAAATTCTGAACTAACGCACCATAAAATATATTCTCTAAATGAAAAAGAACAATGTAGATTACAATACTGTAAATAAGTATCATTACAACATTAGGTATCAAATAGTATGCTTTAAGAAAGTTATGACTATAAGTATAATATAAAGAATTGTAGTTTCCAAAGTCAAACACATGACCAACTTCAGGAAAAGAGCTTGTGGCAGTGTGAGAGCATGGTTTAATCTGCCCTTCCAGAACAGCAAATGCTGCAGGCTTAAGGTTTATTATATAATACAGTATAGCCATTACAGGTACATTCAACCACTCTGTATAAAATTCAAATCAAAGATTTTCAGATACTTAAGTGAAAACAATCTCTCCTCTCACAGCACGCAGGCCACAAAGACACACACACACACAGCAAGCATGTGCACACACACGCATGCATATACACACATTCACTCGATCACTCTCTCGCTTACAGTACACACACAGTAACACACAGTAACACACACACACACAGCAAATGCACTGCTTACTCAATATATCATCTGTGAGAGAGAGATATTACATATAATACTAATAGTTAATACACATAACATTAAGTGATTAACATGACATAAGGGCTATGAATTGCCAAACTGTGTTTAAGGTGGAAATCAATGATAGAGCACAGCATAGGTAGGCTTCAAATACAATTAATGTGATATTTACTGCCTGAATCACACCTACAAAATGTTATGGTCATGCTGTAGTCAGTGTAGATCTTTATAGTTTTTATAGTGAGAAACTGAGATTATTTCACTAAGTTCGGGTTTAAAAAATTATATGAGTTTAGACTTAAAGTTTTTCAGTTTTTCCTTTAAAAACCAACAACAACAGCCACGTTCATAACAAACCATACCCCATCTACTCAGTAAAGGAGAAAGGGAGCCATGTCTTATTTTCGTTACAACTGCTTTACTGGTCATGTTCTAGCAAATCCACACCCCACCAGATAAATACTACCACTTTCATCAAATCACGCACATACATGTACTTCTGGGGTAAGCAGTAAAAATGTCTGCAAAGATGAACGAAGTGCGCAAAAACAATACTGCGGCAACAAACTCTGTTAGTATTTTCCGCCATTTGTAATCGAGAAATGTAAACAGTGTTGCGATTGGCGGAGTAGAGGCACCCGGAAGTCAACAACCTTTTTGGTTTTGTTTTCTTTTGACTTTCGATTTCCAGCTGGCATATTTCAAGAGTCTGTGAGTTTAGTTTCTAGCTTTTTATGATGTAATTTACTGGCAGTTTTAGTTATGATTTGATCTTATTCGTAGGTTGTGAAACCTGTCATTACTTCTTAGCAATTATTTCTAGATTTGGAGAGTTGGAGTAAGAGAAGAGTGTGTGTGAGGATGGTGATAATGACAATGACAAATTCTTTTATTTCGAGGATAATGAATAAGCACTCATGTGCTTTTTACATCCAGTTCCCGCCCGTAGGGATACATCTTAATAATAGCCCAATACTTACACTCTCACACAGTAGAAACAAAGGGAAATAACCCTTTTCACCCACCCCCCCCCCAAAAAAAAACACAACAACAACACAACAACAACCCACAAAACAACAAAAAACAAATAAAAGAAAACCTAAAGACACCCCCCCCCCCCCC
>JAQIHA010000142.1:0-12398 GCA_028751875.1 Rapana venosa
CTGTTTCCAGCCATTGTGTTTGGTGGCGTAAGGCTGGTTGGTTGGGCTGCATTCTAGTGAGGTGACCAAACCACCTAATTCTTTGTTGTTCGATATGGTGAAGAATTGGTGTTAGTCCGACCATGTCTCTGATCACCTCATTCCTGATCTTGTCGTGTATGGTCTTGTTGACAGCTTTTCTCAGGCAGCGCATTTCACATGTGACCAGTTTTCTCTCTAAGGCTTTTGTTAGGGCCCATGTCTGACACTGGTATGTGAGTGTTGGAACGAAGATGGCGTTGATGAGTTTTGCCTAGGTGCTCATTGGGATGCTGGAATGTTTGAGAAGAGGGGCGAGTTGGTAACTGACTGCGTTGGCTTTCTGGCATCTTGTTTCTAATTTCTCTGTCCAATTTTCCATGTTCAGTGAAGAGACTGCCAAGGTATTTAAATTCTTTGGTCTGTTTCAGCTGGGTGCCGTTGATGTTGATGTCCAGCTTTCCTGGATTTCTGCTGACAGACATAACTTCTGTTTTGGTGCTACTGATCTTTATGTCATACCTCTCGCAGCTTGTGTTGAGTTGGTCTGTGTGTTCTTGAAGAGCTGCTTTGTTTGGATTCATCAAGGACTGGTCGTCAGCAAATAATAGTTCGTTCAGGGCCTCAAGATCTGGTTTGACTTCCTTTGTAATCTGGTTCATGTAGATCACGAAGAGAAGGGGAGAGAGTACGCAACCTTGCTTGACCCCTGATGTAACCAGGAACCAGTCCGATGTTCCACTGGCTGTTCGGACTGCGCTCATACTGTTGGCATAGATTGTTCTGATGTTATCAAGCAACTGCCCCTTCACGTCGTACTGCTCCAGGATCTTCCAGAGCTTGTCTCTGTTGAGTCGGTCAAAGCTTTTTCTTGATCAACGAATACTGTATGCAGGTCTTGGTTGTATTCGATGGCTTTTTCACACAGCTGTTGGAGTGCGAAAATGGCATCTGTGCACCCTCTTCCTTTCCGAAAGCCAAACTGGGCATTGCTCAGTAGGTGTTATGCTTTGGCTCTTGTGCGCTGTTCCAGAATCTTTGCATACATTTTTCCTACATGGCTGAGAAGTGTAATGCCTCTGTAGGTGCTGCAGTCTCTCTTGCTGCCCTTCTTCTCCCAAATTGGCACCACTATTGCATTTTGCCAGTCCATTGGTACTTTCCTCTCTTCCCATGCTTTCTGGAAGATGATGGTGAGCCACTTAACTCCCGTTTTTGCGCATGCTAGGATGGCTTCAGTTGTTATGCCGTCATCACCTGCCGCTTTGCCCTTTAGACTGGTCTTAATTGCTTTTCTCGTTTCAGCTTCAAGGATTTGGGGCTCTAACTGGTCTTTATAGCGTGGTGAGAACTGAAAGCTGGAAGCTTGTACTCCAGATGGGTTTAAAAGATATTTTAAATAGTCTTCCCATCGTTTCAGAATTTCCTCTTCTTTGTGCAGTGCCTCTCCATTTGCATCATTCACTACTGTTGTTGGATCGAATGGCTCCAATCTCTATAACTCTCATCGTCTCACACTTTGAAAAATTCTCTTGTGGAGTTTCTTGCAAAATTCACTTGAACTTTTCTCCATAGGTTTGCCCAAATTTTTCTTTGGAGGCTTTCACACACACTCACTATGTCTTCTTGCGATTCTGAGTACTTGACGCAGTCCCTCTCTGCTTTCTTGGTCTTGACACAAGCTTTATATAGCTCTCACAATACCTCATGGTTAAAACAGAAAAGTCAGGATCGCACAGGATGGGTGTTTTTTTTGTTCTTTTTTCTGGAAAACCTGGATTCTGTTGGGGTGGTTGGCCAGTCTACTCTAGTCAGATTCCTGTCAGATGCAGTTCTGCACTTGAAGTGTTATGGGGGGTGTGTGTGTGTGGTGGTGGTGAGAGGTGTGTGTGTTGGTGGTGTTGCGTGGTGGTATGCGTGTATGTGTGTGTATGTGTGTGTATTAGTGTGTGTGTGTGTGTGTTGTGGGCGCGCGTGTATGTGTTGTGTAATGTGGTGTATATGTCTATGTGTGTGTATTAGTGTGTGTGTATGTGTGCGTTGTGTGAGTTGTGTGTGGTGTGTGGGGTGTGTGTGTGTGTGTTTGTGTGCCTCGTGCGTGCTTGAGTGCGTGCGTGTGTGTGTCCCTGGGTGTGTTGTTAGTGTGAGTGTGGCGTGTGTGCGCGCGTGCTGTGGGTGCGTACGTGCATACGTGTTGCATGCGTACGCGCCGTGCGTGTGTATGTGTGTGTGTTATGAGAGAAGCGCGCTTGCGTATGCACGTTTGTTTGCGCGAGCGGCGTGTGTGTGGCGCAAGGAGAAGAAATAGAGAAAGAGAGACAGTGAAGAGACAGACAGTAACGAGAGACAGATAGAGACAGAGAGAGGAACAGAGACACAGAAACACACACAACAGAGCGCACTTGTGTGTGAGTGTGGTGAGTGTGTGTGTGTGTGTGGTGTGCAATGCGCGCATTTGTGCGTGTATGTGCGTTCGTCGTCCGTGTGTGTGTGTGTGCGGTGTGTGTGTGTGTGTGTGTGTGTGTGTGTTGTTTTACGGTTGTCCTGACTTTTCAACCACTTCCCTATTCCAAGCCAGTTATGGTAAATGTCCCTTTCTATAAGGCGCAGTCACGCATGAAGCTATGCCAATCTATATTCCTGTATTAAATGAACACGCTCATTCAGTCAGTTATAATACAAAAGGTCCGTGTTTTGAAAAGAAAAATACTATATATTGTAAAAAACATGAATATAAATGGTTTTATACAGGCAACATTTCTAAAACTCAACTTCACTTCCCGACTTGGCTAAAAACTGTGCGCCTGTGTGTGTGTGGGTTGTGTGTGTGTATGTGTGTGTGTTTGTTTGTGTGTGTGTTGGTGTGTGGTGCTGTGTGTGTGTTGGTTGTGTGTGTTTGTGTGTGTGTCGTGTGGATAGAAGAGAGAGAGAGAGAGAGAGAGAGAAGAGAGAGAGAGAGAGAGAGAGAACTCAACACAGAGCGAACAGAGAGAGAGAGAACAGAGAGAGAGAGAGATGGGGAGAGAGAGTGTTTGTTCCGATCATTGTTTTCAACACTTCAATCCACTCAGGTTCAGTCACTTCTCTCTTCCCAAGGCTGTCATAACACCTGTTGGTCATCAGACCTTCCATGCACTTTACAAATCACACATCCACAACACCCCATAACAAACCCGAGTGGTAATGATATGTCTTTTTATTGAACCACAGAAATCTAAATGAGAAGACACGTTGTACACTCTAAAAATAAACAGTTAAAAGATGATCGAAGTTATCTTTATACAATATAAATTATATAAATTAACAAACAGTTCTAAAACTTGGCTTAGTGTAATCAAATATTGAATGATAGTAAAACAAGATTGACACACATCGTCATCATGGCAGAGTTAACACTACTAAAACTGTATTGCAAAGAGATCTCGTTTATCCGTACAGGCTGAGGTTGACCATATTTCTATCTAAGAGATGCAGAAAATATACTACTGAAAGACGAAGAAGAGAAGAACCAGGGCTGTTTATTGTTCAAAAGATAAAGCTGGCACTATCCAATCATGTTTTATCAAAGTAGTCTGTATGTCTTCAGGATTAGGTACATCAACTGACAGTATTAAAGATAAAACCCATTGCTCATCTACCCATGATTCTCAGATCTGTCTGTAAAACATGGAAAAGCTAATTACTACCGCATTCCACAAACAAAGCAAACTGCAGACGTTTTTATATTCAGGGATGTTCAAGAGGTGGAAAAAAGAAGAATAAAATATGAAACCCCAACACATAACATCAAGGTAAGAGATTGTGTAAAAACCAACACAGTTGCAAACCCAGCTATCAAGCGGGGAGATAACAAATCCAGAATACAATGTACAATTAAACAACATGACATACCCAGACGTTCAGTAGACAGAGTGTCATGCTCAGTTGGTTCCCCAATCACCAGCCACATAATTTCTCCTGTGTGCATGACCCAGGGAGTCACGGAAATCCACACATAAGAAAACCGCTCTCTTAGTTATGTGATGTCCTGTTTCAAGACTGTGATTGTGCACCAGCTTGGTTCATCTGTTTGGACTGTAACAAGATTACTATGAGCATAGTCTGTCTATAACATGTGTCCACTTTTGTCCTGGGTAAATTTAAATGCTGTTTTGACTGAAATAAATGTTTCACTCTGCATTGTTTCTACGTCTGTACACTGTGGCCACCATCTACCTGGATTTGCATGTGCCTGATTCATAGGATGTGTGGCAAGATACTTCCCTCCACATGTGGGCATCACTGTGTCACTGGTTAGGTGAAGTAAAAATAAATGTCTTCTTAAGATACGTTTTGGTGAACTATTTAAACATCATGTACAAGTGTGTGGCTTTCCCCCTTCATCCTATTGTTCTATTATGTCATAGTTAACTGCTGTTGCCTGGCAAACTTCATATTGCAGATATGTGCAAGCTGTATGGCCTTTTCTCCTGTGTGGGTTCGAATGTGTCCAGTTAAATGATGTTGCCAGGTAAACTTCATATTCACAATATGTGCACGTGTAAGGCTTTTCTCCTTTGTGGTTTGAAGTGTCTAGTTAAAGAATTTTCTGCGTAAACTTCTTATTACAATATGTGCACGTGTATGGCTTTTCTCTCTGTGTGGGTTCTAATGTGATTAGTTAAAGAGTTTTAACATGTAAACATAATATCACAATATGTGCACTTGTAAGGCTTTTCCCTTTGGGCTCTAATGTGTGTAGTAAATTGCTTCTCTGACTGAACTTCTTATCACAAGATGTGCACTTGTATGTTTTTATCCCCTGTGTGGGTGCGAACATGTACAGTTAATGTAGTTTTTTCTGTATAAAACGTTTTTAATAGCAATAAGTGCATTTGTATGGTCTTTTCCTCCTGTATGGGTTCGCAGGTGTATTTTTAAATCGTATGTCATACTGGTATTCATTTTTGCAGTACTGTTGGAACATGGTGTATGTTCTTTTTCTGTGTGGGTTCGAAGGTGACAATTAAATAAATTCTTACGGGTGAAGCCACAATCACAGTAAATGTGCATTGTATGGTTTTCCTCTCCGCATCAGATGTTCCTATTGTAAATTCTTGACTGTTTACTGTATTTTGCAATATGTTGTTTCACAAAGTGAACACTTTATATTGCCATTGAGCTTTTATCAACTTGCAATTGAGTTCTACTTGTCCATTTCCATTAATACGTGTGCCACATGCTTCGTACAGGTAAACTTGTTTCTTTTCTCTGTAAAAGCATCTTTGTCACCTTCTGAAAGCACTGTTTGCTTGGAGTTTGTGTCGCAGTCAACATCATTAGCTTCACCCAAATCCACAGGTATAACGTCATCATTGTCTCCTTGGCCATGACGCTGTGTAATCATTGTCCACCTTTTCTATTTTTATCTCTCGGCATTTTTCCTTTTGTGAAATTGCACAGAGTTGTCCTCTCGACTGGCTGTTTTCGTCCACTGTTTGTGTGATGTCCTTGGGCCACAATCGATCTGCTGTCTACTCGTCAGTGCAGGTTTTGCATTGCTTTTTGTGTAAATGTTTGTTCACAGTAAGGATACTGTTCTGGCTTATCCCCTGTATGTCTTGTTTTCTGAATAGTAAATTGGAGTTTTCACTGAACATCTTTCCGATGTCATGCATGTAAATTTTTCTTTTGTATGACTAGTCTGTGTCTGTCAAAGTTACTTTTTCCTTTTATAGCACCTTCCACAGTCAGTCATGTAAATTATTGTCTCCCATTGTGAATTGGCTGAGTTCTTCAAAACATCACATTGTTTACGATTGTATCCCCACTGTCATCAAACAAGCGTGTATTTTGCGTTGTGTGGTTTTACCACTGGACCTAGTGACAGAGTTGTTCTGTTTTAGTGCTCCCCCCACCTGGTCAGGAAATCCCTCCGTCCACATTTACCTGTCTTCTCTACCATCTGATGTCTGACTGGATGTTGTGCACTTATTTCACACAGTATACTTTGACCCTGAGGGAGGTAAAGGCTGTTGTTCAAAAGAATATATTACAATTTCAATCTACACCAACACTTCGTGCATATGTGTTGTTCGTCGTGCGTTTCGTTACAATGTTTCCGTTTCTTTGATTCCAGACATATCCACAATCATGGTCTCTGGATCTGGATGGAATCAGTCCTTTGTAGTTGAGGCATTGGTGTGTCTTCCCCAGTCCTTTGCAATGGTGCTGTTTAAAAACCTTTTCTATTTCATTCTTAAATCTCTTCAAACACCTCAGCCTGTCAAAACGCCACTTGGAAAGAGTGATGTGTGAACACAAACAGTTAATTCACCATGTGTCCTTGATCAGTTTGAATTCCCCCCGGGAAACTACACTGTACCAAGGATTCTAATAGTTAGCAGAGAAGTACGTATTCTTGATCCCATGAACTCTGCTGTTGTTTTGTTACTGTTACAATTGCAGGCAGTGCCAGCCTTTCCGCTAGTCCACCTGTGTCCTGCCAGAACCCAGGTGTTATCCTGCTTGCACACTGATTGTTCTGAAAGTGTCCAGTTGTCTGATTTTGGAATCTACTTGTCTCAAACAGTTCCTTTGGGCACTTGTATGTCCATAAATCATCCCCATTGACACCTGTGTTGGTCTGTGTTGAGGAGTCTTCTGTCTTGATGTTGGCTTCACTGGGCCGCCCTGGGTCATGTTGAAAAACTGAAGTCATCTGCAACAGCAACAACAACAAGTCAGGGTAGTTGCTAGAATCAAGGTGACAGGCTGTTTTGTTTATTATATGTTTATATTCTTGTTAGATGTCCTGTTTATTTTGGAAAGTTAGTATAATGTAAAAAAACAAAACCAATAACAACAAAACAATAATTTGTTTTTTACTGCTTTAGTACAGTTTTAACACTAGATTTTTATGGTAAATAAATAAATAAATCAATAAATAAAAGAGTATATATATATAAATATATATAAATAGTATAGTATAGGTAGGTAGGAATATATATATATATATATTATATATAATATAAAAATAAGTGTGTGTGTGGTGTGTGTGTGTGTGTGGTGTGTAATATATCTTCCTTTTTGCCTCATC
The DNA here is from genome assembly GCA_028751875.1 of Rapana venosa. Classification (NCBI taxonomy): domain Eukaryota; kingdom Metazoa; phylum Mollusca; class Gastropoda; order Neogastropoda; family Muricidae; genus Rapana; species Rapana venosa. The sequence continues at coordinate 7,097 of JAQIHA010000142.1, forward strand.
ATTTTGTTAGAATAAAGATCACATACTTTTTATGCTGTGACAACATGTTTGTTAATGATACTTTCTTGTCATTATCTCATCTGCTCATCATAATGCATTTATCCATCTGAAAGCAATCATGCTGTGTTATATTTGTATGCTTCTCTCTCTCTCTCTCTCTCTTCTCTCCCTCTCTTCTCTCTCTCCTTGTCTCCTCCTTCCTCTCTCTCTCTCGCTCTCTCTCCTCTCTCCCTCTCTCTCTGCATATGTCTGTTTCTTCATAATTCGCAGGTATTTGCAATCATCGACAAAAGTGGAAAGCAATAAACAATGAATCTTAGCACCACATATAGCAAAAAGCTAACTCTTTCTTGTGCATCCTTCAACAAAGAAACAATTAATTATGTATATTTGTACCCCCCCCCCCCCCCCCCCCCCCATAAAAAAAAAATGTGTTTTGTAATCATACAACATTAACAACTCAACAAGTGCAATGATACCAATAACTCACTACCCTCCCGCCACCTCCCTAACAACCCATTCCTCACATCAATTGAGTGTATGTTTCCCTCTGTATAAGCAACTGCATGCTTTTTTTTATTTTTTATAAAAGTGCTGCTTTGGATGACTTAAAAATGTTCTAACTAGAAATAGCTGGACATTTTTGGTAGATAGATATAATGCCAGGTTTTTTTATATGCAAAGGTAATCAGTCCCTATGCATATGTGATATTTATTGTAGCCTTTAAATGTGGAGTATGTATAGGTGCTTTAATTCCAAAGGGAAGCCTTTTATCCCCATGTGTCTGGGAGAAAGGTAATACAATTAAATTGCGTACAAAAAAACAACCCTCACACAAAACAGATGACTTAATCAGTGTATTTTTTGCTTACAAAGAGTATGAATAGTAGAAAAAGAGAGCAGACAAAAATTTGATAGGTTTCTTGCTTTATCATATTTCCAAATACTAACACACCAAACACAAACACGCACGCGCACACAACACCAACCCACCCACACACCCACACAAACACACACACACACACACCACACACACGACACACACACACTCACACCACACAAGCCACGCACGCACGCAATGCAACGCACACAGACACACCCACACACACACACAAGACAACACGTAGAGTTTGGTATTAATAAATGACTTTATAAACATACAGGCGTAGAGAGACATTGATGTGCAAAGCACAGACAAAACAAGGAATGACCATGATAAGAAAAAATAACATTACCTTGTCAGTATCTTCACAAAGACACCCATCCACAAACTGACAGTGGACAACACACCCACCTCTCAGAGAATCTTAAACTGTGTTCAGATATTAATAGAGCCATGCATGTGCCCAGTGTTCAATGACACTGACAAAAAATGCACGTGCTGCACATTCTCCGTGGGGACAAATTTGGCAGAGGTGAAGGTTGGAGTGAAGGAACTTCAGAAAAATGCAACAAACAAACAAAACATAATACAAAGAAAATATGTAGAATATGTGGCTTTTTTAACGTTTGTTAATGCGTAGCTGACTTTGTAATTATCTCATTCTGCTTATTGCATAACTTGTATCCATCTGTAAAGCAGTGGTAGTAAGTAACTATTCTATTTGTTGTTTGTCTGTCTGTCTGTATGTCTGTCTGTCTGTCTGCCTGTCTCTGTGTGTATGTTAGGTGTGTCAGGTCAGGGTGCTTCTCCTGCTACTGGTAACCATGTAAACCAGCACTACCTGTTCCATGTGGGGGAGCCAACCCCGACCCCAAAAACCAAGTCAGGAAAGGAAGGTCTCCGACATGGCTGGTGTTGCCTTAAGACTTGACTAGTTGCATGCTAACCATGGCCGTTTGGGAAAGGAGGGGCTTGCCTACCTCAGGTATGCAAAGTCTGGACACCGCGGACGCTGCGGAGGCAACCTAAATGGGTTCAACAGCAAGATAGTGCGGTTACAGCACAGCGCTTGTGGAGCGCCAGGGCAAGTTATGCACTAAAGATAACTTGTCCATTCCACTCATCCGTTCCATCACCAGTCGTACTGAGGCATTCTTGCCACTGGACATAGGTGGGTCTCGGGACGAGAGAGTGAGGTCGACGTCGCGCAACTCCTCTTCTTCACTTAAAACAAAGTCCATCGCGTAACTCATCATTCATCCATCATCCATCATCAAAACCCTGTGGCGACAGGCAAGCGGCGAAGCGACAGGTGTGGGTGCACTGGCAGTCGTAGGTGCAACCCTGCACCCAGGCGGCACGGCTATTAGGTCGATACCTACTGAATGGAGCAGCGGTAGGTTTCGCAGCCGTCTGAAGCACTGAGCACCCTCGTCAGGAATGCACTGCTTCACCTCCTTACATTAGGAAGGGCTAGAAAAGGTGCCCTAAACATTGCCTGCTCCACAACACCCTGGCTAGCTTACCGCGGCTGCGGGGACCCCTGCCTCATGGGTCGAAACAAGTGATAAAACTAAGAATAAAAATAGGATACAGTGTCTGAACCTTGCTAGTTGAATGTGCGAAACACTTCTCGACAGGAACGAGAGCACAAACCCCAGAGGACGAACCGCACTTATTGCAAGCGAACTCGCCAAATTACAACATCGACATTGCTGCCTTTAGTTAGACCAGGCTTAAAAAGCAGAGTAAGGGCGAACTATGTGAACGAGGCACAGGCACACCACTTTTTGAGTGGACGTGGCCTGAAGAGAGACGTGAGGCGGAGTTGCTTTAACAGTAAAACAACGCTTGTTTGGCAAGCTTGGCTGGACCCCCAAAAGCAATGATGAAAGACTTATGACGATGAACCTCCCCTTATCTCATGGGAAGAATTTTGCTAACCCTTGTCATGCTTATGCTCCCACCATGAACAAATCCCGGAGGACATCAAGGACAGGTTTATGAAGACTTGAATGCTGTTATTGCCTCTGTTCCCAACGCCAACAAGCTCAACCAACCCTTGGTGACTTCAATGCGAGAGTAGGCTGTGACAGTACCAAAACCAGCGTGGGAAGGTGTGATTGGAAAGCATGGAGTGGGCAACTGCAACACAATGGCCTACTCACCTCCAGACTTGCGTGGAGCATGACCTACGATACAAACACGACATTCAACTCCCTACACGTAACAGTGACTTCATGGAAGCATCCCTGCTCTAGGCACGGCATCTTATTTACTATGATACATCAGGAAGAGGGACAGGCAGATGTTTCAATGTCACAAAGGCCATTGTGTGGAGCGGAAGGCTGGATAGACCCACCGCTCATCGTCTCAAGCTCATGTTTGCGTGTTCCCAGCCCAGGATACGGCCACAAGGCGAGAAAGACCTAAACGCCTGAATGTCAACAAGATGAAGAACGACAACATCAAGCAGTCACTCATGCTGCCGCCTTGAGGAATGCCTAGAGCCCATTGTGCTGAGATAGCCAAAACGTGGAATCAGCATGGGGAACACTCCATGACCAAGTGGGTCCCTGGATCAATTGCGAACCATCGTACTGTTGGCATTGGGGGTTGGGGTTTGATAAAAATCCGATAATCAGTTTTTGGTTGTTAAAGCGGGTTTTTTATTCGTACTTTTACTAACTTTTTTTCATTATTCTTTGCTTTTTCTTAGAATTTTCCCGTCTAAAATCACAAAAATGTAAATAGACATTAAACTAAAGAATCAACACACACAAACACACAAACACCACCACACACACAAACGTACCCCCCACTCCACTAAAGGGCTGCAAAAGGGAGGGAAACTCCGGGAACGGGGAAAGGTGGCAGAGCTGGCAGGCAGGTCACGTAGGGGTGGGTCGTGGTACCCGGAGTCGGTACCCCGGGGTACATCCACCCACATTTGCTACCCCCTACTTTGAGCAGGCCCAGGTAAGAGCGACCTTTCGGGCGGTGCCGAAGGTTGGGACATCTCTGGAGGGGACATAGAGAATCGTAGAAAGTAAAGCAAGTCAAAATCATTTTAAATCACCCCAGAAGGACAATTACATACAATCGGGCCCGACCCCACCTCCCCACAAAGCCTTCGTCGGATCAACTTTAAACCGGGTCCATGTGCAACGCGTGCAAAGAATCTTCCCGCACCTTTTAAAAAACCCGTTCCGCTTTTTGGGAAATTGGCCTTAGTGTCCCGGTGGGTACGGATGAAAATTTGACAAAATGATACCACGGGGATAGTGTAAAGGAAAGCACATGTGCTTTTCCAAATCCTCAAAAAAAAAATACCATAAATTAAAATAACTCAAAACTCAACTGGTACTTGAATGAATCATAATCCGAAGACCAAGAAAGCTATAATTTTTTATACTGGTTTCAACATTCCAAGATAACTTCAAATAAAAAAGAAACACAAGACCCCACAAACCACACCCACACAAAACACACACACACACACACACACCCCCACAAAAACACACACACAAAAAACCCCCACACCACAAACAATACCCACACCTTTGTTGGAATAAATTTTAAAGAACATTGATTTGGGAAAAAAAAAAAACACAACACTAAATTTTTCAGAGAATCAACAAAATTTTAAACAATAAAAAGCAACACACACACATACATACACACATCACACACACCGCCGCGCCCACACAACCCCCCACAACACACCCAAAAACCCCACCCCACCCCCCACCACAAACAACAACAACCAAAAACAACACAACACAAAAACAAACACACACACACACACCTTTTGCTCCCTCTCCCTTTCCTCTCTCCTTCCCCCCTTCTCTCTCTCTCTCTCTCTTTTCTCTCTCTCTCTCTCTCTTATTATTTCTTTATTTATCTTTTTTTTGATTTGAATGTTTTTTTTATCGTTCATAAATCTTTTCTTCTCCTTTTTTGCGAGGCCTGGGGTAAAGAAGCCATGGGTTATCCCTATACCCTCATTCAATATTTGAGTTTGAGTTTCTCTCCATTCATTGGCTTGCACTAAAAAAAAATCAGAGTCAGTCCACAGAAATGTTTTCCAGGCTGGCTTTGTTCTTCGTCAAACGCTCAGAGAACAAAAACACTGTTGCTATAGCGAAAATCTCTCCGAAGGATTTTTTGGGGTGGGAAAGTGAGCAGACTTTAATTTAAAATCCAGGGGGAAAAAAAAAACCTTTGAAGGGGATTGAACCAAGACCGCAATTGCGACGCAAAAACAACCATTCTGGTTTTCCACTCCCAAAGAAACGCACTATACTGTTCTTCTATTACTCCCAATTTTTTTCGTGTGTATATAGGAATGGGGACAGGGCAACTCAGTGGTCGGACCTCGCTTTTCCCCCAGCTAAGGTTAAGCACATCGGCGTGGT
>JAQIHA010001420.1:0-5000 GCA_028751875.1 Rapana venosa
CATAGCTTACTGTGCATCATTCTTGCGCCATCAATGATCATGCAAAAAAAAAAAAAACTGCCCCATTCGGCCCCCAAGATGCTCTGGTCTCATGGTGAGCTCGGTTTTAGTTCATCCTACCTTTTTTGTGCATGTGGTGGTTGGTAAAGTCTTGGGGGGTAAGTTCACGGGGAAAAGGTCTTTGGGAGAGATTTGCAGTGGTTGCCATCCTTGGTGGGCTTCTCACTGAAGTGGCTCCGCGATGAATTATCACTGTCGTCTTATAGGGGCTTACTGGGTGGAGCCTGCTATATTAGCTAGATCAGGCAAATGAATACCACAAATGACCCAAAAACTGAGACCCCTTTGGCAGTGACCCAACTGTGGCTACTTTTGAGGGGCCCCCCGGGGGAAAATTTGATTAAAAAGTGGACTTCAACGGGGAGTTTGGGGGAATTTAAAAACCGGGGGAAAAAAAATAAAAGCCCAAAAAGTGAAAACCTTTCCCCCAATCCCAAACCCCCTAAAAACCCCCCCAAAAAAAAAAATTTCCCCCCCCCCCCAAACCCCCCCCCCCCCCCCCTACCCCCCCCCCCCCCCCCCCCCCCCCCCCCCCCCTCCTCCCCCCCCCCCCCCCCAAAAAAAAAAGAAAAAATACTGGGGGAGCATTGGGACAATGCATTATAAACAAAATAACAACGAAAAAAACACATTTAAACTAGAGCACAAGCCAAAAACCCCCAGGGGAGGGTTAAACCCATTTTAAGGCCAAAGGCCTTGTTTTACCGCAGCAAATTCGGTTAAAAAAACAAGAAAAATTTACCAGAATCAAAAAAATTTATGTTAAAATCGGCAAAGTCACGCAAACGACTGATTTTTAAAAAAGGGGAAAAAAACAAAAAAACCGGCACCTTTTTTACCGTGTCTATGTAAGTAGTCTGCCTTTTGTTGTCTATCTCTCGTCGTCTGATTTTGACTGCTGTATTATAATGTTTTTAGGTAGGTAAATAGGTAGATATTTTTTGTATGTATGTATTGTGTATCTGTTTGTCTATCAAATCGTAGATTTATTTATCCGTCTAGTTTTTATTTTTTTCACCGTTTTTTTCTTTCAAGTGAAATTTTAAATTTCCCCCCCCAAAAAAAAAAAAAAAAAAAAAAAAAAAAACAAAAGGTAAGGTTGCCTATCGGTCTTGGGGGACAGATGTCAGAGACCTCAGCTATCGCATTTGAGGGGGGGCCCCACCCTCTTTTTTTGCTGTTTTCCCTCCCTGCCCTAAAGAGGGCGGGTCCCATTACAGCTGGGTGAACTGGGGGACTGTCTAAAGCCAAAGTGCCAAAAAAGGTCACCCATCCACAGGGTAAAAACAAAAAGCTGTTTAAACCTTACAGGGGGGAAGGAGTGCTCTGACCACAAAAATTCCTCCCACGATTTTATTATTAAATTTAAAAAATTTTTGATATAAATAATGTAGTTATTATAATAAAATTTTTATATATTTATAAAATAAAAATATTTTATATTAAAATAATTATATATATTTTTTTAATATTTATATATGTTGTATATATATTATATATGAGCAGAAGACAGACAGACAGAAGATAGATAATAGATAGATAATAGATGATAGAAGAAGATAGATAGATGATAGATAGATAGTGGATGATAATAATAGATAATGGGGGGGGTAGTTCATAGTCAGGCACTCGTTTTCCTCCCAACTAATTTTAAGACATCGAGCGGTGGGTGACATTTGGGCCCCTCCCCTCTGTAGGGTCGTAGAAATAAAGCACGAGGGGAATAGATGGGCGCGCCCTAAATATGCCCCGAGAAGTGAGGTCCTGATGCCTCGCTCCCCTACACCAATAGGTTATGGGAAATGGTGTGTTGGTGTGTGTTTTACTGGGTTTTTGGTGTTTTTTGTGGTGGTGTGTTTGTGGTTTGTGTGTTTTTGTTGTGTTTTTGTGTGTCTGTCTGTCTGTCTGTCTGTCGTATGTTTGTGTCTGTGTGGATATTCTGATGGGTTGCAGTAAGTTTAATGAGTCTTTTTCCCCTCTTTTTTCCCCATAATTTGATAATTTCAAAAAATTTAGCTGTTTTTTCTGTGTTATTTTCGTTCGTTTTTGTTTTTTTTAAGTTTCTTTTCTTTTCTTTCGGGGCAAAATTGTTAAAGGCTTTTGGGCCTAATTTCTTTACCCTTTAAATACCCAATAAATCTATCGTTTTATTTAGTGTAGAAAGAGTACAGCACACACAGCAGCACAGCAGCAGCAGCAAAGCGCGCGGAGTAGGGATGTAGTGGTAGGGGGAGGGGGAGGGGGAGTAGTAGAAATATAGTGATAGCGGTAGTAGTAGTAGCATAGGGCAGTGGCATGGGGCAGTAGTACAGTAGCAGCAGTAGCTAGCAGCAGTAACAGTAGTAGTGTTATTGTTTATCTACACAGTAGTATAGCATACAGTAGTGTAGGTAGTGTTTTTGTCATTATTCAAAAAGGGTTTTTTGCTGGCGGGCTCGCGCTCTCTGTCTTCCTGATCTTTCTGTCTCTTTATCTGTCTTGTCTCTCGCATGTCTTTTTCTGCCCTTCTTCTGTCTCTTCCTCTCTTCTTTTTGCCGTTCTATAGGTAAAAACCCCTCTTGACGATAAAAAAAAAAAACCACCGTTTTTCTATTTTTTTTTTAGAAAAAAAACCCTGAATTAAACTTGATGCACGTCCCCTATAACTTTTTATTTTTTCTTCTCCACCAAAATTATTTTTTAGTACTTTTTTTTATCCTTTTTACGTGCCCCTTCTTTTATTCTCTTTTGCATTAGATTTTCCATATTTCTTTGCCAATTTTTGCTTTTGTTGTTTTTTCTCTTTTTTTTCTTCGCTATTTTCGGCAGGGTGAAAAAAAAAAACTGCCGTGCTTAATCTATTACCTCTGAAAGCTAAATCGTTCTTCTTTTTTTTGCTTTGCTTTTCTCTATCTCTGCTCTGTGTTTTGTTCGTGTCTCTCTCTCTCCTCTCTCTCTCTCTCTTTCTCCCTCTCTCTCTTCTCTTTTCCCCCTCTCTCTCTTTCTCTCTCTCTTTTCCCCTTCTGTCTCTCTCTCTTCTCTCTCTCTCTTTGTCTCCCTCTCTGCTCTCTGCCTCTGTCTTGCTGTCTTCTGTTGTCTTCTGTCTCTCCTCCCCTTTCTCTTCTTTCTCTTCTCTCTCTCTCTCTTCTCTCTTCTCTCGTTTGTCTGTTTCTGTCCCTCTCGTTCAAGGCCCAAAGAAAAATCACCACTCATTGCAAGATACACATTTACAAAGATAAGGTTGCGATTTTAAAGGCAAAAAGAAAATTGAAAGGAAGTAATATTTTTGTGGGTGAGGATTCAGCAAAAGGTGCCATGGACGCCATTCGAGTGGTTAAAAACCGTTCGACTTCAGTCCCATGAGTCAAATGAAGTCGTGGTTTCAAATCTCGTCGGTGTCCGGTAAATTAAGGCTGGGGTTTTTTTTACGATCTCCCGTGTCAACTTCAAATGCAGACCTGCTAGTGCCTTAATTCCCTTCGTATAGATCTATATACACATGCAGAAGATCAACTATGCACGTTAAGGGTCCTTTACTTCAATTCAGCATTGGGTGAGTTACAGAAACACGACCATTCCCAACACCCCCGGGTGGAAAGGTGGCTACTTTCATGGTGGACAAAACGTTACATACGAAATATCTCACCAATACATGTGAACTTCGGAGCTCTAGCCGAGGGACATGGCCAAGAAAAAGTCAAAGGTTGCCAGACACTAGAAAAGGCCTTGCCTTCATTTCAAGACTGGTTGCCAACTTATCCATAGCATCAAGCGTGTCTTGGTGAGGTGGGTCAGTTAAAGCAAGTTCACTCAAGATACAGTCCCCCTTTGGGTCAAAAAAGGGAATTTTTCCTCACCCTAAAAACAAAAAACGTCCTAAACAGATTTTTCTTTTACACAGGATCAAAACTGTACACTCACACAGCCTGTTGGGGCTTTGCAGTGAAGTCTAAACTCATGCTGACATTTGGTTCAGCTCTGGCGAAGTTCTGTAAAAGTTAGTGCAGAATACAGCTACACTCCGGCTTCAGATTTTGTCATTTTTAGGGTCTGTTTTCCTTTTAGTACTCTTCCATTAGTACTAAAGCATCCACGGAAACAAAAAAAAAAACCCTTACTGTTTGTAAAAGACTAGCCTCTGACTCAAAAAACATGTGATTTGCACAAATTTGGTAGATTTGATTTTTGTTTTAATTTTTCAGCAAACACAGTACCCATCCTTCTTTTGTTGTCTCTGCTAACTTCCTAACTGCAATGTGAACGCGCGCTGTGTCAACACTGTAGGAATGCGAGCAATCATCATCTGATGACCATCTCCAACTTTCTCGTGACTACCCGATATTGCTCTATGTCCTCATTTCCCAAAACAAGTACACATTGCATTGTTTCATATGCTAGAAATAAATGAAAATCAGCCCCCCAAAAACTGACTAGTACTCTAAAGAAGATACCACACTCATGACCAGCAAGCTAAAGCTGCAAGGTAGGTAAACGCACCTCTTTCGTTTGCGAGCTAGGAGGCTGTTGTTTCTTTCCATCCAGTGTAACGGTCAGTGTAACGGTCAGTGTGCACGGTCAGTGTGCACGGTCAGTGTGCACAGTCAGTGTGCACGGTCAGTGTGCACGGTCAGTGTAACGGTCAGTGTGCACGGTCAGTGTAACGGTCAGTGTAACGGTCAGTGTAACGGTCAGTGTGCACGGTCAGTGTAACGGTCAGTGTGCACGGTCAGTGTGCACGGTCAGTGTGCACGGTCAGTGTAACGGTCAGTGTAACGGTCAGTGTGGTTCTGGATGCTTTGAACAGGGAGAGAAACCGGTCAGTCAGAGGGAGGCCGCTGCTGGTGAGGTGGTGGATGCATGTGAGTGATGTAGTCAAGGAAACAGCGATGTCAGGTTTTGCATGCAAAATACTATGATAAGCCAAGTGATTTCAAATTGACATTAGGTATGGCTGCCTCAAA
>JAQIHA010001420.1:7500-11393 GCA_028751875.1 Rapana venosa
AAGGTAGAGTTTCCACTATGTTTGTCGGGGTTTTTTTTCTTTCTTGTTTTTATTATTACTTTTGGTTTGTTTTCGTTTGGGGCAGATTTGTAAAAAGGCTTTTATTGTGCCTAACTCTTTACCCATTAAAGATTCAATCTCTCTCTCTCTCTCTCTCCTCTCTCTCTCTCTCTCTCTCTCTCTCTCTCTCTCTCTCTCTCTCTCTCTCTCTCTCTCTCTTTCAGCGGTAGAGAAAAGTACTTTATAGTGCTATGTTTTTGTTTCGTCCTCCATGGATGAAATTCTTCTTTGATGCACGATGTCTCAAACTCGTTCCATGTGGTTCTCCTAAAAATGTATTTGTTTTTACTACTCTTATTGGGGGTTTTGGCACACTATTTATGCCTGCTCGTTTCTTTGTATGTCCAAATTACATTGCATTTTCCCAAGTTCTCTGTCAATTATTGCTTTGTTGATTTTTTTTTCGATTTTCTTGTGCTGCTTCGAGGGCAGGATCGAAAAAAAAACACAACCATGTCAGGCTTAATCTATAATTCTCTACAAGTATCATTTGTTCTTTTACTTGCTCGCTTTCTATATGTTTCAACTACATCTGTCCGCCTATCGTATTGTCTGCCTCTGTGTCTGTCTTTCTCTCTCTCCCCCGTCTCTCTGTCTCTTTGTCTGTCTGTCTGTCTGTCTGTCTCCGTCTCTGCGCCTGTTTCCCCAGTTGAGTCTCTCTTTCTGTCTATCTTCTATCAGTCTGTCTTTCTTTCTTTTCTGTCTGTCTGTCTGTTTTCTCTCTCTCTCTCTGTGTCTTCTCTGTTCTTGTCTTGTCTGTCTGTTTTGTCTGTCTGTCTGTCTGTCTTTTCTGTCTGTCTTCCCCCTCTCTCTCTCTCTCTCTCTCTCTCTCTCTTCTTTTCTAAAGCAGCGAAGTGTTTCACTCTTAAGAACTCATTTCTGTATGGAAACTTAGATGGAGATATTGCTTTCATTGCTGTGACAGACCATGTTTTTTACAAGTGAAGGTTTTTTGCCTAGGAGATTAATTATTTTTAATCTATGAAAGATAATTATATCTATAAAATAACGCTAAAGTAGCAAACAGAGCATCGGTACAATGGAAGCTTTACTGATAAGAAACTAGGTCAGTATGATTATGTAAAGAAGATTTAACACCATGCAAAAACAATTCTCCACACAGCTGATGAGAAAGGTGGAGGAGTGTGTGAACAGAAAACACAACATGAAAAAGGAAGAGGGGGAACGAAACAAACTATAAAAAAAACAGAATAAAGCTGGGGGAAAAATAAAGAAAGAAAACAAAAGAAAGGTAGCGGTAGTTTAAAAAAACAACAGAAAAATTAAGAAAAAGAGGAATATATGGAGCAAAACACAGCAAAAAGGACAAAGACATTGATGATTTCTCAGATGAATTAAATGACCTGAAGCAATCCCTAGTTTCTGAGAATAGCGTCATTGTTGATGAAGAAATTATCTGTAAGCACTTAAAGGCAATAAATATTAACAAATCTCCCGGACCAGATGGTATATGTGGAAGAACCCTGAAATTCTGCGCTACTGAGCTTGCCAGTGTCCTTCAACACCTGTTCCAGGCCTCACTGGATACTTGTCAGATTCCTGTTATTTGGAAAACTTCCAATGTAATACCTCTTCCAAAGAAACCCAATCCTTCTCGGCCTAACGATTTTAGACCTGTAGCTCTCACATCTCTTGTGATGAAAACGCTAGAAAAGATCGTAAAATCTCTCCTTCTTTCTGCTACAGAGAAAGACCTTGACCCACTGCAATTTGCATACAGGTCTCGAAGGGGTGTCGAAGATGCCAAACTATTCATTTTGAACAAGTTGTATAGCCACTTGGAAACACCTGACTCTCATGCCAGAATATTGTTCGCTGACTTTAGTTTAGCTTTCAATACAATGCAGCCTCACGTTCTGGTTAACAAAATAATTTCAAAATTTGACGTAGACAATCAACTTGTTCGTTGGCTGATTGAATTTTTAACCAACAGACCACAGCGTGTTTTGGCCAACAAAATATCTTCTTCGGTTAGATTTACCTGCACTGGTTCTCCGCAGGGTTGCGTCCTCTCACCACTTCTGTACATTCTATACACAGATGATTGCAGAAGCAACTATGGAAATTCTTTCTGGTAAGTTCGCAGACGATAGTGCTCTGTTATCCCTCTTATCCGGATCAGTCTTAGACCACGGTCCAGCCCTCACCGAGTTCGTACACTGGTGTGACGAGGCCTATCTGGAGCTAAATGTTTCTAAAACTAAAGACCTGCCTATCGACTTCAGAAGATCAGGGCATACTCCTAAGAATATTATTATCCATAATCAAGAAGTTGAAAACGTTTTGAACTATAAGTATCTTGGAACTGTTTTTGACCACAAGTTAAACTGGACGTTAAACACTGACGCTATTGTCAAAAAGGGACAACAACGTCTATATTTTCTGAGAAACTGAACTCATTTTTGTAGACAAAAAGATTCTTTCCTTGTTTTACAAGTCTTACATAGAGAGTGTTCTAAGTTTTGCTTTCATTTGTTGGTACAATAACCTTAGTGTTAAAAACAAGAATGGCCTGCAGAGAATTGTAAGAATCTGCTCAAAAATAATTGAAAAAGAACAAAGAGATCTCATGTCGTTCTGCAATCAGCAGCTTGTACGCAAAGCCACAGCCATTTTGGCTGATCCTTCCCATGCTTTGTTTCCAGAATTTCAAATGTTGCCTTCGGAACGCCGTTTTCAGTGTCCCATCAGCAAAACTAACAGAAAAAGAAATTCTTTTGTGCCAGTAAGCATTCGAATTCTGAATTCACAATGATGTTGACTACCTAGTTTTTACATTTCTCTGAATTATCTGCCTGATTGTCATTGTTACGAGTGTAGTCAATACATAATTATGTGTGTGTGTGGGGGTGGGTGCGTGGGTGTGTGAAATAAGTCTGTCTTCTAGTCAAAGGTCTTAAAACATTGAATTCATATATTGGTGTATGGTGTGCGTGGGCGTGTTCGCACACACACGTACGTGCGTGTGTACGTGCTGCGTATATGCGTGCGTAAAAATAAGTTTTTATGTCTTCTAGTCAATGGGTTTAAAATTGTGTTCACAATTGATGTGTGTGCGGGCGTGCGGTTGTTTGCGTGTGTGTGCGCATGCGCGCGTGTGTGTTGGTGTGTGTGTGTGTGTTCGTGACATTTTATTTGAAAACCAATATGAAATATAGCTTTTGTGTCTTTGATATATTTGATGTGTATCAGTCTGCCTGTCAGTATTGTAATTGCTCTTCATGGGATGATTAAAGTGTTTTTGACTTGACTTGACTTGACTTGAAAGACATGGGCTTAGAAGCAGACAGAGAGCTAGCTATAGTACACGTTGACGCTATAAACAGTGTTCCACTACTGTCTCAGTTGATAACTACAGTAAAAACTACTCACCATCTCACACAGCCCAAAGAAACCCATACATCCTGGTCATCCTAAGTTCCACAGCATCTTTTTTAGTGCCAGAATGAAAAGAAGCAAGTAGAAAGTTTCAGGAAGGTTTTTTAAGCCGCAGAGATTATCCCTAACACCTAGCCCTCATTTTCTCTCAAAATCCGCCCACAGGAAAAGGGCTGTACAGCTATATAGGATGTTAACGACACGACAAATCCATACAAGTCATGGAGGTTTGTAAGGCAGCCCGTGATCTGCTGACCTTGATTCGAATCCTGTTCAAAGGGATATTTTCCCCTGGAGTGCCGACTCCCCCCCCCCCCGCCCCCCCCCCTAAAAAGTCCTTCGGATGAGACTATAAACCGAGGTACACATAAGAGAAGGCCATTGTGTGCCGGTAGGAACGGATGACGACATTTACAAAATGCTAAAAAGGGGGT
>JAQIHA010001421.1:0-11372 GCA_028751875.1 Rapana venosa
CCCCCCAATTACTGGCATTCCCTCTTTTTCTTTCACCCAACAGGAAAATGAAATCAAGACAATTCTGAAAGAAATGAAAATAAAATCATGTGATCTCGATCCTATACCTGTTTTCTCTTCTCACTCAGGCATTCCACAGCTATACCCACTATCCGAAAATATAAACCATCTTTTCTCTCAGGAATTTTTCCATCACCCCTCAAAAACGTAAGTTACCCTTTTACCCCAAAAAGACGACCTGCCCCTAACATTCTGAAAAATTACGGGGCCTGTTTTAACCTACCTTTTCCAAAAGCCCTTTGAAAAAGTTTTCTGAAAAAAACTCAATAGCCATTTCATTCCAAAAATCCCTTTCCCCCCTTTTCCCAGTCTCCTATCGGCCAACCACAGCAAAAGACCACCCTTAGTCCACACCTTAAACACCTTTTGCACGCTTCTGACTCAGGAAAAATACCCCTTTTCTCACCCCCTCGACTTGTCTCACCCTTTTGAACATAACCCTCAATTCTTCTTACCGTCCCCAAAACCCGTTTGGGTATTAAAGACACGCCCTCACCGGGTTTCATTCATCCCTTTAAAGGGGCCCGATTCCACAAAATTACAGTAAATAAGATTCAATCGCACTCCCAAAACGGAATGTGGAGTCCCACAGGGGTCAGTTCTCGGCCCTGTTTTTCTCACTTCTACACTGCTCCACTTTCACATATAAAAACCGCATCAAACACCCTTTTTTATGCAGACGACTCTCGATTTTAGCAGTGAAACCCCGAAAATCTCCCTTTCCCCTTTGACAAAAATGTCCTGCTCCCTTTCAAGTACCAAATGGACGATAGAGAAAAATTTTACAACAAAAAGCAGAAAAAACCCGAAGCCATGCCTATGGGGACCAAACACAAATCTCCATTACAACACCCCAAATAGAATTCGGAATTTGGGTCCTGTCCCTCATCCACTGTGTGAAATATCTGGGGGTTTAGCTATCGATAAACACGCTTCCATGCAAAAATTCATCACCCAACTCAGTCGGGCTACTATAAATTACGGCGCTTATTGAAATTCAAAAATTTCTGCCCACGAGCGCACCCAAACTGTCACATCTTCCTTTCTCTCACGTCGGGATTTTGCAACCCTTTTGGGCTGGTTTTCCCAGTCATTATCCACCTCTTCAACGTATACAAAATCTGCAGCCGTAGCCCTCAAAAAAGAAAAAAATCTGGCACATTTCCTCTTTGCGATCTCTCCACTGGCTCCGTGCCACAGGGGGTTAAAACTAAAAGATCGTACCCTTGTTAAAAAGTCTCCAAAAAACGGCACCTTCTACCTCTTGAATGTCTTCATTGTCACTCCTTCTCTTCCCCCGCTCTGCTGAGATCCCTTGTGTTTAAAATCCCTAGATTAAACCCAGCCCCACTGTTGGCCGTGCTTTTCCCTTGTTTCGTCCATGTTTTGGGAACGCCTCCCTCTCTCCTTTGTCAAAAGCCTACTTTATGTTTTTAAAATCCGCCTAAAACCATTTTTTTCAAACCTAAGATTCCTCCTTTGTTTCATCTCATTTCTGTCCCTCCCCTCAATAACCAACCCCCCCCCCCCCCCATTGCCTCCCCGATGTAAACTTGTGTGTGTGTGTGTGGTGTGGGTGTGTGTGTGTGTGTGTGGGCGCGCGCGCGCGTGTGTGTTTGCTTTTTGTTTTGTAAAAAAACTGTTAAGGGGGGGCGGGTGTGTGTGTTTTACATTTGAATTTGAAAAAATTTTTTAAATTTGTAATGGCTGCAGGAAAAGAAAGGATGAATGGAGCGCTTTGTTTTGTTTTTTTGCAAGATTTAGCGCTGAAATTAAATCCATGTATTATTATTTGTTTTTTTATTAATCCCCTTGAAGATCCCCGGTGCGAAAAAGAACCATTAAAATGACTTGTAGATGATATTGTGGTTCCCCAGGTGAGGGAGATGTTTTTTGGCTTTTTGAAAAACGATTGGATGAACTTATTAAAGTTGGGATGAAGATTGCTCTGAAAATTAAACCGAGGAACATGGGAAATTTAAAATCACAACAAAACTCTAGCCCAGAGAAAATGCTTCAAAAAGTAAAAGAGAAAGTATGCATCTATTTTTTTTGGTTAAGTTAAAAAGCAGAGGTTTTTTCAAGAGCTGGTGCGGACTCATAAACCAAAGGGAAAACTCCAACTAATTCACAGAGACAAAAAGAAATCAGTCCAAAAACAAAAATGAACTTTTGCCTGAAGGTTTTGCTTTCCATCTTCTTTCACAAGCAACTTATAGAAGAGAAAAGAGTGAATTGCGATTCTATAGACTTTTTTAAATTTTACGAGCCTTATGAAGCATTACAAAAATTTAAGAAAAGGAAATTAAGGGTCATGAAAAGAAAGCTTAAGTAGGGGTTTTATGTCATCAAAATCCAAGTCTCTGAAAGCCCATCACAAGGCACGTCGGGGAAGGACAAATCAAGGCAGGCCGGAGAGGTACAAATCAAGGCAGGCAGCTGAAAAAAAAGGTGAATGACATTACGGAGGAAACCAAAAAACTTTCCCCAGATACAGGGGCGTGTCACTGCCACAAAAAGGAACACTGGGCGTTTAAAGGTGAGCAACTCCCCAAACCAACCCTCGAGTAAAGGATCTAGTATGATGTAGTGCGTAAGTATGTTTTTTATTGTCCAAAAGGGCAGTCAGGGAAACTTGTTAACTGAATTTCTTCATTGCAATATCTTGCAAAGGTAAACAAAATAATTTGAACTGTTTCCTTGAAATTTGCCTTGAAAAGAAAATAAGCTTCGAAAGAGAACAGTAGGAAAGAGAAGAAATTTCATATAGATTTGAGAAGAACAAACCCCAAACAAGAAAAAAAAGGCAGAACCATAATGCTACGTGTGATTAAAGAAACCCTTTAAGTTTTACAAAATTTAAAATGGTTTTATTTTTTGGAAAAAAAAAACCTCCTGGCTATTCATTTAACCTCCAAGATTAAGTCTGTTATTACAAAAAAGACAAAAAGACAAAATATGACAATAGACTTCCCCCAAAATATTTAATAATAATCAAACTATTGAGGAAGTTGAAAACCATAAAAATTTAGGAAGTGATTGACCCCAATCTGCTGGATGGCAACATAAATAAAAATTGTGATAAACAGTCTTCAAACACGTATCCCAAAAATGAAAAAAACAAACACTTTTTCAACACAAAGCCAGAAAAACTATTTCTACTCTTACATTTTATCTTAAAATTTCAACTATGCTTCCCCTTTTTGACCACCCGTCTAGTGCCAATTTCTAAAACCTCTCAAAGCACTTAAAAGAGCACTCAAAGAGTTCTCTTAAAGTCTTCTACTTTAACCGTAAGACTATGAAAATTGAGTTTTTCTTGTTAAAATATATTTTAAAACCCTGAAAAAAAGGAAATATTCAGCATAAAGTTATGGGTCAAGCTCCCTAACCCCCAATCTAAATTCCATATAACTTCCCGATATCCTCCCAAAATTACTTATAATACTTAAAAATTTGACCTCTAAAAATCAAGCTACATACTCTGGTACCCCTATCTGAAACATACACCAACATCTTGAAAACCCCAAAGGCCCCCCTCTCTCCTCCTTAACCCCCTTGCATGTGCTTGTTCAACGTGCAATCTGTCGCCCAAAAGGGGAAAAACTGATCTCATTTTGATTTGTCTCTAACGAATATTGATATAAACATTTCTTACAGAAACCTGGTTAAAACCACACGGTCATGAACCGAAAAAAAAAAAACTGACACCACCTGGTTTAAAACTTTTTTTCTTCCCCCGACCCTCCATGGAGGTGCTTTTGCCATCGTTTTTTTAAAGTTTACAATCGAACCTGCTTTTCTTTCTGTCACTCCCTTTCTTTTTTTCCCTAAATCTTTCGAAGTCTGTGACTAAAACTTTACACCGGGCCCACTTATTACTTTCTGTGTATTTATGCCCACCTCCAACCCGTAAGAAAAATCTGACATCTTCCATCTTTCTCAAGGGGTTTCAGTCACCCGGATGCTACAGCCTCTTCCCGGAAAGTTTTTTTCGGTGACTTTAACTTCCATTTGTTAAACCCAAACTTCTTCCGACCCCTAAAGTCTTTCTCTTTTTTTTGTCAAAAACCCCTCTCTTTCTCAACTGGTAAATGAAGCAACGCCAGACGGGACTTTTTAGATGGTAATTACTGTGTTTTTCCCCAAAATTGATACATCTGTATTTCATGATGAACTATTTTTGATCATTCCGCTGTCCTTTTTCTCTAAACATTGCAAAGCCTTCAAAAGAAAATGTTGTCCACCCGTCGCAACCCAAAACCATGATATTTCAAAATTTCTTCCCCCCAAGCGCTGAACGCCTATCACAAAACCCCTGCAACAATAACCCCTCTAAACACTACAACATGTTCTCGCCAATTTTTTTGATAGCTTGCACTCCCCTGGCCGTTTTTGCCTGAAGGCCATGTCCTTAGGCCTGTCCAAATCCTTCGGATAGCTTTAAAACCCGGGGCCCCCTGTGCGAACCATCAGAAATCTGCCCACGTTAAATCCTTTCCCCTGCTCGAAAAAGTGGCCTTTGTGTCGGGGGGAACAGATGACAAAATTTTTTAAAAAAAACCGTATACACACGCAAAAAAAAAAAATTCATTGAGCGCTTTGATTTGTTGCTTTACAAGATTCAGCGCTATAATTAATTTTAAACATTATTATTATTATTTAAATTTTTATTATTATTATTATTAATATTATGTGGCCATGGTACACCCTTTTAATCCTGGTCGCAAAAGCGCAAACGCAGGAACTAGAGCGGGGTGCGAAAATCAAAAAAGGAAATTGATAAGCAAACCCCTTTTGAAAACAAGTTAAACAAGTCAGTTAATTTTTTCAGAAAAAAAAAAGTATTACTCTTCTCAAATTTTGTTGCCAGTCAAGGAAATCTCTCTTTTTTTCCCACTATTTCTTGGACTGTGAAGGGAAGCCCTTGCCTTCCACCACAACCACCTGAACTTCCTTTATTTTATTTTTGATTCATTTTTTGAAAAAAATCCATAACATTCGCTCCAAACTGGATCGACTCCTTTCCCGCCGCACTTTCCTGATCCCAATTTCTGGCACCCTCTCCTTTTTTTTCATCCGAAACAAGTGAGAAAGAAAACCGATAATTCTGAAGAAATGACTATAAAACTCGATCTTGATCCCCCTCCTGTTCTCTTTTCACACGTGCCTACCACAACTTATACCCACTATCACGAAAATAGTGAACTCTCCTTTTTTAGGAAAATTTCCTTTTGTTCAGAACGCTATGTCACACCTTCCTCAAAAAGCATGACCTTGACCCTAACATTTGAAAAAATTATAGACCTGTTTCCAATCTATCTTTTTTTTTTCTTAAGTCCTTGAAAAAAAGGTTCTCAACGCTAACAACCACCCTTTTCTCCAACAAAACTTTTCCTTTAGTTTCGTCTGCCTTCGCGCAACCACGCATGAAACCACGCTGTATACACTTTTTAAAAAAGCTTCTATCGCTTTTGCCGGGGAAAATCTCCCTTCTCATTACTCGACTTTCGGCGCCTTCCCCACCCTATAGACCTTCAATTCTTCTCTCCCCTCTTCAAAAAAAAGTTCGGTGGGTTTACTCACAGCCATCACCTGGGTTTTAATTATACCTTACTGACCTTTCAGGTTGTAGTAAACAAGCAATTTTAAAACCTGCCAAAAAAAAATGCTGGTCCCCCAGGGATCAGTTTTTTAGGGGCCCCGTTCTTTCACTCTTTACACTGCCCCCCCCTTCACAATAATAAAACGTCATCAAAATCAACCATCATTTTTTTCGCAAATGACCTCTCAGATTCAAAGCAGGTTACTCCTGAAAAATTCCTTCTCTCCTAGGGGAAATATGGTCCCCGCCCTTTTAGATATTTTAAAACTGGGTGACAAACAAATTACACTAAAATGCGATAAAACCGAAGCCATGGGGCGAGGGACCAACACAAACTTCTTCCATTACAACAGCGCAAAAAGAAATCGGCCAAGCATCAGTTTTTTTATCCCCTGCTGTGAGGTATCTAGGGGGTTGTTATCGACAGCCACTCTCTATGCAAAAATTTAAACACCAGACGTGTCAGGTTTGTGCTTATATCAGGGACGGCGTATTAGTGCAATTTTGAAAATACCGTCCAAAAGATGCAACACCAAATTGTCACTTCTCTCATTCTTTCACGTCTGGACTATTTCAATTCTCTTTTTTGGGTGGGCTGCCGCTATTAAACCCCTCCCCTTTAAAGTATACAAAAACCCCCGCGCTCGACTGTTCTCAAAAAAAAAAATTGGAGCCATTACCCCCCTCTTGCATCTCTCCCTGGCTGCCTTTTGGGCCCCAAAAAGTAGATTAAAGATCAGTACCCTCTGTTACAAATGTCTCCCCCAAAAAAAGCACCCCCTACCCGTGAATGTTTCACCCGTACACCCTTCAAGTTCCCTCCCCCCCTGCTTGCAGATACCTTGTGCCTACGAATACCTAAATTCAAAACCAATTACCGTTGGCCGCCGTCTTTTTCTATTTTCGGTCCACGACCTGGAATGAGCTCCCCCTTCTCTTTGCCAAAACCCTACTATGGGCAATTTTAATCCCGCCTAAAATTTATTTTAAACCTAAGACCCCCCTCCTATTTCATATCAGAAATCCCACCCTTTACTAACCCCTGTCCTATCACCCGCTAAAGTAAATGACCTTTTTGTGTGGGGTGTGGGTGTTTTGTGTTTGTGTGTGTTTTTGGTTGCTTTTTTTGAAAAACAAAAAATTTACTTTTGCAATTTTTTTGTCATAGATTTGGTCTGCAGGTACCTGTTTGTAATATTGTTTGAACTATTTATTATGTCATTGGTTGTTGACTGTAAGATTAGGTTAATGCATGCCTTTGATTTGCTTTGCAAAATTTAAAGGTATACAATTCCATTTATTATTATTTAAAATAAAGGAGCTTCAAGAAAGTTTATACCCATTTCAAAAGTCTAATGATATGCTAACCCAACAGTTTTCCCCTTTCCCCAAGTACGCCAGTAAAATTTTTGTTCAAGGAAGGTCACAGCATGTCACCCTTGTCATATAATCAATGAAATTTAACCATTATGTTTTGGCTCTGAAACTATGTTTTGGTTTTTTTAACAGAAAAAATTTTTGGTAAGAATTATTTAGGGGCTATTTAAATTGTTAAAATTTTTTTTTTATTACTTTAAATTTTACGCTTTATTTTTACTTGTCATAAATAAAGAGCCTACTACGCTATGGAAACTCGTTAGACTGTTTTGACATCATTTTTTATAGACTTTATATTTGTCCCGTTGTGTTATATATTTTTTTTTTATTAATATCATTTTTACTATTTACTATAGTGGCAATATTTTATGATGAGATAGCTTGTGTTGGTGTTGTCAAAGATAACATATTATCCAGATGATCATACAATTCAAAAATGTACTCTTTGGCTCTGCCTATCTGTCTGTCACTCTCTCTCCCCATCCCCTCCCCCCCGTCTCTCTCTCTCTCTCTCTCTCTCTCTCTCTCTCTCTCTCTCTCTCTCTCTCTCTCTCTCTCTCTCCTCCTCCCCTCCATTCTTCTTAAAACACTTTAACAGCTATGAATGCAGTAATTCCGTTGTTATGAAAGTTTGAAATTTTTCTTGATTGTTTTTGTTCTAAATCATGCAATTTTTATTTTCTATATTAAACAGGTATGCATTTTACACAATTTGAAAATTGTTAAACTTGTTTTGTCTTAATTGTTAGACATATTTTTGTATGCGGATTTTCTTTTGCAGGCTACATTTTGGCTTGTTTATTATTAATAGCTGTATCTTAAGGTGAGAGAGGTTTGTGTGGGTGTTTTGTTACATGCCATTATCTATATGAATCACACAATCTGGAAATGACTCTCTCTCTCTCTCTCTTGTATACCTCTTATATAAATGAAAATTATGTATTTTTATAAAATGTTTGGTTCATAACATCTTGTAGTGCTGTTGATTTTATCATCCCAAAATGCATACAATATGTTCTCCGCCTCCATCAATACACCATGCTTCTTGGAAAATGTATTGAGTGAGTTTAAACAGATTGCCTAACTTCCAATTTGTTGAACTGATTCATGTTGGCGGGGCTGTTTAAAACTTTTTAAATATCGGGCTCTTTAGACAGTTTGGTAACCTAACTTGATATTTTATTGAAGTATGTTTAAAAAAAGGTTTTAGTGAGGGGGATGCTTTATCAATTTGATATCTGGTTATTTTGATGTTGATGTAGCGAGCCTGAAAATTTTTGCTCTCCTCTCATCACTCTCTCTCACTCTCCTCTCGTCTCGTAACTCGTCTCCTCCTCTCTCGTCCATCTTAATCACTCTCTCTCTCTGTCCACCCCTCTATTTCGTTAACCCATATTCTATCTATCTGTCCCGTCAGAACTGACGACCTTGGGGCACCCCTCCAATTGACACAACAACCAGTTCCCCTCAATTCCTCTCCTGTTCTGCCTTTCTCAGGGTTTTGTTGGGTTTCTAGCCTTCCATTCGGCTGATGTTATCCTAATCCTACCCAGCTCTTCCTTGGGTCTGCCTCTTCCTTCTCCTCCTTGGACCATTGCCTTGGCAAAACCTGTCTTTGTAATTCCTTGGATCTTGTGACATGCCCATACCATTAAGTTACGCTTGTCACGATCGTTATAAGGTTACTCATAGGGTCCAATGGTTGCTGGATTCTGTTTATGCAACGCTTTCGTTGCTTATGTGGTCTATGGTAGGAGATGCCAAGGTGTCTCCGAAAGCTTCTCAACTCCACTGCCTGTACTCTTCTCTCCCAAAATCTAGCAGTCAGGTCCATATCTCAAAGGATTTACAGAAATATGGATTGGACAAGGGAGCGCCTTAGTCTGATTCTTGGAAGATAAGTGGGAGATATTCTTATCTTTCCAATGGTGTTTTAGTTTTGACAAGCTGTTATTGTCTGTGCAGTCCCCTGCATACTACTTCGAGGCTTGAACCCTGGTCTGATACAATGGCTCCCAGTACTTGAAGCTTTGAACTGAATTTCAGCTTCTGTTCATTAACCCTGAAGTATCAGTGCTAATTCCGATTGGTTTTATTTGTCATCAGTTTTGTTCTTCTCAGCACGATTTCATGCCGTATTTTTGGAGCCTTATTCAAGTGTTCTGTTAGGCTGGCAGCTCTTTTTCTGATCCTGCTATTCCATCAATGTCATCTGCGAAGCGAGGTGTTGTGATCGTTCTGCCACCAATGCTGACTATCTTCATGATGATCCAGTGCATCAGCCACGATTCTCTCAGGAAGATGTTGAAAAGATGGGTGAGAGTAGACAGCCCCTGCCTTACTCCAACTGTTTTTCGAAAACCATTCTCCTCCAATGTTTTTGTTGTAGTACACTGCATGTAGCCTCGCTGCTACAGCTGTTTGATGACTCTGAACAGGTCAGCATTGATAGCTGTACAAATTCAGTGGATGCCCACAAAGCTCATGCCACAGCACCTGTCAAATGCCTTCTTAAAATCGATAAATACGTGTAAAGGTCTTGTTTATTGTTGAAGGACCGCTCCACATAGAATTCTGAGGTTGATTATCATTTCCTGTTGTGCTGGACGCCTTCTCTGAAAAACCTGCTTGTTCCTCAGTAAATGATGGTCACTCTTTTGGCTTTCAGTCAATCAATATATCAGCAGCATGACCTGCTTGGGTGACATATGAGGCTGATTTGCGTGTAATTATGGCATTGTTGTAGATTCCCTTTCTTGGGAGGGAGATGATGAGTGACTAATTCCATGGTGTTGGCCATTTTCCTGTCTGCCAGATCTTGTTGCAGATTCTTAGTAGGGCGCTGATCATGGCTTCCCCTCCAGCTTGACCAACTCAGCTGGAATGTTGTCAGCCCCTGCTGACTTCCCCTTTTTCAGCGATCTGACTGCTGTTTCCACTTCTTCTCGGAGGATAGGGTGACTGTCTGTGTCTTTGCTTTCGGGTACATTAAGGACTTCTGGATCTCCTGCGGTTCTATAGTTATACAGGTCGGAGCAGTATTCTGTCCATCTGTTCAGAATATCCTGGTCGTCAGTGAGACACTTCCCATTTTTGTCTTCGATTGTTAAACCTTTTCTCTGTTTCGTGCTAGTAAGGTCTTTCACCAGCTGATATGCTTTCTTGCTATTGTTTTTCTTGATGTTCTCTTCAATGTCTTGGCACTGTTCACCGATCCATATCTCTTTTGCCTCCGTCATGGACTTCCTGATTCTTTTGTTGACTGCCCTATATTGTTCTGCTCTTTCTTTTGTTTCATTTTTCTTTTTCTTCAACTCTACTACGCTTGTCGCATAGTTGTAGGATGTTAGGTGTGACCCATGGTTTTTTGACTGGTCGTGTTTGCCAAGAAGCTCGCTTGCTGTTTCAGTAACTGCTGTATTGAAACTATTCGTCAGTGTATCTATGTCTGAGTCTATCACAGTGAGGCTGCAAACTTTCACCTATCCTTGCTAGAAAAATTTCTAATACCTCTGGGTCCTTCAGCTTCTCGAGGTCAAATTTGATCCTGATGTTGTTCCGCTTGTGGATTTTCTTTAGACGTAGTCGGAAAGTCACCATCACAAGATCATGATCACTCCCTATGTCTGCTCCTGGAAAACTTCGTGTCTGTGCGATGTTAACGCTAGACTGAAACCGTCTTTTCACCATGATGTAATCTATTTGGTGTGGTGTTCTCCATTTGGGCTATGCCATGTCCATTTTCTGGATCTCTAGTGTGGGCAAAGTGTATTCCTAGCTGGAGTGGTTGTTACTGGCAAACTCCAGGAGTCTCAAGCCTCTTTCATTTGGTTGGTTATTACAATGTGGCCTACAAACCCTCCCAGTCTTTCCATGATCTTCTCCTACCTTGGCGTTCCAGTTACCTTGCACAACGAGGATGTCTTTCTTGGGTGTTTGATTCAGAACCTCTTGTAGCTGGTCATAAAATTCTTCTACGGCTTCATCTGTGCAGTCTGATTGTAGGGGCGTATGCCTGTACTATAGTTATGTTAAAGGGGGTTGCCTCAGGCGGATGGTAATAAGTCTGCTGGACACAGGCTGACAGCTCATGACGGTGTTCACGGTGTCTTTGTGAACGAGAAACCCCACGCCGTGTTCTGTTTATCCTGTTTTCCACTGTTAGTATAATTTGTGTCTTCCTGGGTCGTTTGTTTCTCCATGTTTTTCCACCTGACTTCGCAGGCCCAAGGATTTTGCCTGATATCTGGAAACTTTTTTTTTTCCTCATTTTGGTCCCCAAATGTGCCAAAGGGGGTTTTTCGGAAATTTTGCTTTTTTTCACTTTTTC
>JAQIHA010001422.1:7500-11383 GCA_028751875.1 Rapana venosa
CTTTTATGACATCCAGTCCCCGTGTGTATGCAGTTCTGTCAATCTTGTCATCCGTTCCCACTGGCACGCAATGGTGGTTTACTCTTCCGAAAAGCGGAACAGGTTTTAACATGTGCGCAAGATGTTCTGCGCGCGTTCGCACACGAGACCTCGGTTTATAGTCTCATCCGAAGGACTTTGGGGAGAGTGGAATCGGCACTGACGCAACCTCCAGGGGAAATATTCCCTTGAACGGGATTCGAACCCGGGTCAGCAGATCACGAGCGCAATGCACAACACTCTAACCATCTAGGCTATCCTGTCCCCCCCCCCCCCCCCCCCCCCATGCACTCCTCTCTCTCTCTCTCTCCACACACAACACACACACATAACACACCACACACACACACAACACTACACACACCGCGTGCGCACGCACAACACACAAACACATACCACACACCACACACAACACATAACACACACATATACATACATACATACATACATCCATCCATACATACATACATCCATACATACATACATACATACATACACAATAAAGTTGTAATAATGCCATGATAATGTTGTAGTTAAATATTATTGATGAAGTCATTTTTGTTCCTAGATAGATAGATGATTTGATTAAAAAAACAACAACATTTTTTAAAAATGTTTTGCTTATTCAATGTACCATCTGGAAATTAAAAAAATGACTTTGACTTTGGCTTTCACACACAAAAACAAACATACACACAACAATCACCACACACACACACCCACACACACACACACACAACACACACACACACACACACTTGCTTATCAATGTACCATCTGGATATAAAAATTGTGATTTGACTTGACTTGAACTTTACAACACACACACACACACACACACACACAACACAAAACACACACACACAACACAAAACACACAACACACACACACACACAAAACACACCACACACACACACAACACACACACACACAACACACCACACACACACACAAACACCACACCACACACACACACAACACACACACACACACACACACACACACACACACACACACACACACACACCACACACACACAACACTCAAGCCTGCGCGCTTACTACTATACCTTACACCTCCTATAGAGATACTGAACTTTTGATGCATTTAGCAGACCATACAAGTATGATGTATTCCCATAATTATCCCCATCACCATCACTATAGGCCACCGTGAGAAGCTCTGAAAGGCAATAACCACGTCATGGGAAATAACCTCTGAAACGAAAAAGGTAATTACCTCCCATTGGGAATATCTTTAATCCGTTCCATAAAATTGAAATCACTTTTATTCCAAATTGTATAGAGGATGTTTTTGAGAAAGAGAGAAGAGAGAGAGAGAGAGAGAGAGAAGAGAGAGAAGAGAGAGAGAAGAGAGAGAGAGAGAGGGGAGAGAGAGAGAGAGAGGGGGGGGGGGGGGGGGAGGAAGAGATATATTTTCGTATTAATGTATATTTCTATCTAAGGAGGTATTCATGGTTGATGTAATGGGCTTATTATCTTTAAGGTTGTGGAGTCGTGGGTTCGAGTCGATTAATCCTAGTGGATATTATGGGATGGAGATTTTCTTTTTGAAAGTCCCAGGTCAACTTTTGTCCGCCCTGCCAGTGCCTTCTTCCCTTCTCCCATGGATAGGGGTGCGGTGTGTGTGTTTGTGTTGAGGTGTTGGGGGATGTGTGTGTGTGTGGGGTGTTGGTGTGTTGGTGTTTGTGGTGGTGAGTTATGGTGTGTTGTGCGGTGTTGGCGTGTGTTGTGTGTGTATGTTGTGTTTGTGTGTGTGTGTTGTTTGCCCTGTGGTGGTGTTTGTGTGTGTCTGTTTTTTGATTTTTGGTGTGTGTTTGTGGGTGTGTGTGTGTGTTTGGGGTGTGTGTTTGTGTTTGGGGTGTGTGGGGTGTGTGGTGTGGTGTGTGTGTTGTGTGTGTGTAGTGTGTGTGTTGTGTGTGTGTTTGTGTTGTTTTGTGTGTTGTGCTTTGTGTGGGGGTTGTGGAGTGTGGTGTGTTTTTTGTGGGTTTGGTGGTGTGTTTTGGGGGTGGGTGGTGTAGTTGTGTGTGGGTAGTTGTGTTTTTGTGTGTTGCGGGGTTGTGTTGTGTGTGTTGTCTCTGTGTGTGTGTGTGTTGTGTGTGTTGTGTTTTTTTCTCTGTGGTTTTGTTTTTTATTTATGTGTGGTATTGGTTGGTGTTGTGTATTTTGTTGTATGTATGTGTGTATGTTGTTTTTTGTGTGTATGTCTGTGTGTATTTCTGTGGTGTTTTTGGGGGTGTGTTTTTAGTTGTTTTCCCATGTTGTCACTTTACGGCCGTGTGTGTGGGTGTGTGCGGCCCGCGCCTGTGGTTTCGTGCATGTCATGTGTTTTCTACCCCGCTGATCACAACGAGCCTACTAGGAAAGATTTGAACCAGCAACTCCGAGTAACTGAACGATACCACACCACGTGGCCCCTTTAGCCCCTGTTGAACTTACCTGTAACAAGCAACAAAGAGAAAAACGACATCAAAACAGGCAAACAGCAGCAGAAACAACACTATGACACATCGTGACAACCTTTGTACTTTTCACACTTGCAGTTGATAAAAAAAAAAAAAAAAATTAAAATATATAAATATAAATAATATTATTATAAAAAAATATAAAATAAAAATTTTTAATTAAATAAAAAATATAAAAACAAAAATAAACATATCAAATCATATGAAATAATATCAAATCAAAAAAAAAAAAAAAAAAAATTTTTTATTTTTTTTTTTTTTTTTTTTACAAAAATTTAAAAAAACCTATATAAAAAAAATTCCCACATTTATATTAACATCTCAAAAAAAACTCATATCATCACATCATCCCACAAAGTACAACTTCATCGTCCCTTTTTCCTCTTTTTCCCTTTTTCTTCCTTCTTCTTTTCATTTTCTCATCACAACCTCCGTCTCGCGCGTCGTCGTCGTCGTCGTCGTCCCCCTCCTCCCCTCCCCCTCATCATCACATCAACCCCCCACCACCTTTCACCCCCACCACCCCACCACCACCACCTTCAACCCCCCCCCCACACCCACCACCACCACCCCAAAACCCCCCCACCACAATCATCTACAATACAACTGCACCTCCCCCTCTTTCTCAAAACAAAAACATAAAAAAAAGGGGCCCTCATTATCTTTCATCGCCCGAAAATAAAAGGGGGGACAAAGAGGCATTTTAGCACACAGCAGCGCAGCAGCGCAGCACACACATAACAGAGAGAAGAAACGAGGAGCAGAAAAGCAATCTGCAGGGAAAGTTTCGTCTTTGGCACTCCTTCGCAACTATAAAAAAACACGATATAATGTGCCCCTTACTTTTTAGCCCGGATAGACAACAGACAACAGAGAGACGAAGAGGGGGGGACAGGAGAAGAAGGAAGAAAGAGGAAGAAAAAGAAAGGGGGAAAAAGGAAAAAAAGGAGGAGAGAAGAGAAGAGAAGAAAAGAAGAAGAGAGGGGAGGAAGGGAAAAAAAGGAGAGAGGTGAAAGGGGGGGAGGGGGAAAGGGGGGTGGGGGGGGGGAAGAGGGGAGGGGGGAAGGGAAGGGGCGAGAGAGAGAGAGAGCAAGCGACAGAGAAAAGGGCATTAGACAGGAGAGAGAGGGGGAAAAAAGAGAGAGGGGGAGAGGGAAAAACGCTTCGATTTTGTTTGTTTTTACTATTTAGCGCTATAAAATTCCAAAAATATTATTATTTATTTTATTATTTTTTATATTTTTATTATTATTATAATTATTTTTACAAAATGACTGGGGAAAGAAGAGAAAAGAGCGCAGTACAGGGAAAACAGAAGAGAGAAGAGAGAGGGAGAGGGAGAGGGGAGAGAGAGAAAA
>JAQIHA010001423.1:0-2500 GCA_028751875.1 Rapana venosa
TTTGCGAGGGGTTATTTAGAAAATGTTTTATTTTTTATAACTGAATAGCTTGTAAGAAAAACGTTTTTTCCCAGCGCCATCACATGGTCAGTCCAAGTAAGATTTTTGTCAAAAATTACACCCAGAATTCTGTGGGAGTCAACTTCTTCAATTACTCTTTTAAACCCATCAACAGAGGTTGGAATTTATTTTTTCATTTTTGTCTCTTTTGTCTTGCTAGTACATACATACACTTAGTTTTTCGCGTATTTAGGGACATATGGTTTAGCTGAGACCAAGAAACCAATCTGTCAAAATTGGTTGAAGTTTGATTGTAAGTCTGTGGGGTCAGAGTCACTACAATAGAGGGATGTGTCATCAGCAAACATTTCACAGCTACTTCTTTGAAATTGGGGTAAGTCATTTACATAGATTGAAAATAGAAGTGTACCCCAATATTGACCCTTGGGGGTACTCCATGTTTAATAGGTACTAGTTCTGATGTTTGATTATTTGCAGTTACTAGCTGCTGGCCTATTCGACAAAAAGCTTTTCAAAAGATTTATCGTTCTGGTGTTAGTTTATACAAGTGAAGTTTACGCAATGATAAGGAATGATTGATTACATCAAATGCTTTTTCAAAGTCAACAAAAAGAAGGCCTGTATATTTATTTTCATTGATATTGTGTAGGAGACTGTAATTTGTGTAAGAGTTGTGTGAAAGTGTAGTGTAGTGCAGTGCAGTGTAGGGTAGTGCAGTGTAGTGAAGTGTAGTGTAGTGAAGTGTAGTGTAGTGCAGTGTAGTGTAGTGTGGTGCACTGTAGGGTAGGGTAGTGTAGTGAAGTGTAGTGTAGTGCAGTGTAGGGTAGTACAGTGTAGGGTGGTGCAGTGTAGGGTAGTGTAGTGTAGTGTAGTGTAGGGTAGTGCAGTGTAGCGTAGCATAGTGTAGTGTAGTGTAGTACAGTGTAGGGTTGTGCATTGTAGGGTAGGGTAGTGTAGTGTAGCGCAGTGTTGTGTAGGGTAGTGTAGCGTAGTGTAGTGTAATGTAGTGTAGTGCAGTGTAGAGTAGTGAAGTGTAGAGTAGCGTAGTGTAGTATAGTGAAGTGTAGTGTAATGTAGAGTAGTGCAGGTAGCATAGCTCAGCGTAGTGCAGTGTAGTGTAGTGTAGCGAGTGTAGCGCAGCGCAGTGTAGTTTTAGTGTAGTGTAGCGTAGTTTAGAGTAGGTGTAGTGTAGTGTACAGGAGTGTAGGTGTAGTGTGTGTAGTGTAGTGTAGTGTAGTTTCAGTGCAGCATAGTGTAGCGTAGCGTAGTGGAGTGGAGGGTAAGTGGAGTGTTGTGCATTGCTGTGCTGTGCTGTGCTGTGGTGTACAGTGCTGTGCTGTACAGTGCTGTGTGTGCAGGTCTAGTGGTGTGCTGTGCTGTGCTGTACTGTCCTGTGTGTGCAGGTCTAGTGCTGTGCTGTGCTGTACAGTGCTGTGCTGTGCTGTACAGTGCTGTGTGTGCAGGTCTAGTGCTGTGCTGTGCTGTACAGTGCTGTGCTGTGCTGTACTGTCCTGTGTGTGCAGGTCTAGTGCTGTGCTGTACAGTGCTGTGCTGTGCTGTACAGTGCTGTGTGTGCAGGTCTAGTGCTGTGCTGTGCTGTACAGTGCTGTGCTGTGCTGTACAGTGCTGTGTGTGCAGGTCTAGTGCTGTGCTGTGCTGTACAGTGCTGTGCTGTGCTGTACAGTGCTGTGTGTGCAGGTCTAGTGCTGTGCTGTGCTGTACAGTGCTGTGTGTGCAGGGCTAGTGCTGTGCTGTGCTGTACAGTGCTGTGTGTGCTGTACAGTGCTGTGTGTGCTGTACAGTGCTGTGTGTGCAGGGCTAGTGCTGTGCTGTGCTGTACAGTGCTGTGTGTGCTGTACAGTGCTGTGTGTGCAGGGCTAGTGCTGTGCTGTGCTGTACAGTGCTGTGTGTGCTGTACAGTGCTGTGTGTGCAGGTCTAGTGCTGTGCTGTGCTGTACAGTGCTGTGTGTGCAGGGCTAGTGCTGTGCTGTGCTGTACAGTGCTGTGCTGTACTGTACAGTGCTGTGTGTGCAGGTCTAGTGCTGTGCTGTGCTGTACAGTGCTGTGCTGTACTGTACAGTGGTGTGTGTGCAGGTCTAGTGCTGTGCTGTGCTGTACAGTGCTGTGCTGTGCTGTACAGTGCTGTGTGTGCAGGGCTAGTGCTGTGCTGTGCTGTACAGTGCTGTGTGTGCAGGTCTAGTGCTGTGCTGTGCTGTACAGTGCTGTGCTGTGCTGTACAGTGCTGTGTGTGCAGGGCTAGTGCTGTGCTGTGCTGTACAGTGCTGTGCTGTGCTGTACAGTGCTGTGTGTGCAGGGCTAGTGCTGTGCTGTGCTGTACAGTGCTGTGCTGTGCTGTACAGTGCTGTGTGTGCAGGGCTAGTGCTGTGCTGTGCTGTACAGTGCTGTGCTGTGCTGTACAGTGCTGTGCTGTGCTGTACAGTGCTGTGCTGTGCTGTACAGTGCTGTGTGTGCAGGTCTA
>JAQIHA010001423.1:7500-11374 GCA_028751875.1 Rapana venosa
CTCACTTTTTCGGATAAAGAAAGGGAGAGGATGCCAAGAATTGGGATCGGGAAGTGTAGGCGGAAAAGGAGTCTAAACCATTTGGAGCGAATTTTTAAATTTTTTTTCGGAAAAGAATGTAAAATATAGAGGAAGTTCAGAGTGGTTTGGTTTTGGAAAGGGCAAGGGCTTCCTTCACAGACCCAAGAAGATAATGGAGGGAAAAGAGATTTTTCATAGACGGGCATCAAGAACGGAAAGTAATACTTTTGTTTTTTTAAAGAATTAAACATTTGACTTTGTTTACTTGTTTGGAAAAGAGCTGCTGTTTAAATTTTCCTTTTTGTTTTCGCCATTGCCGCTCAGTTGCCTGCGTTTGCCTTTTGCGCCCAGGGTCATGGGGTACCAGGGCCACAGGGCCATCGGGAAAAGGAGACGATAAAAGGGAGGGTGCATGCCATCAAGCAGTTGGCGAAACCATTGTATGTTGAGAGGGGTTTTTGGTTTCAAGGTTTGGATAGGCGTTCAGCACTTGTAAGAAAGTTTAAATTCTAGGGCCTTAAGGTTGCGAGGGGTACTACTTTTTCTTTCGATAGGTTTTCTATATTTAGAGAAAAAGAACAGGGGAATACAAAAGTAGTTCATCATAAAGATACAGAGTGATCAGTTTTGGGGAAATATCATAAAAAGCCATCTAAAAATTCCTGATCTGTGTTTGGGTTGTTTCCCAGCTGAAAAGAGAGGGGTTTTTAACAAAGAAAAGACAGCCCTTTGACATCAGAAGAAACGGTTACAAAAGGGAAGTAAATCACCGAGAATAAGCTTTCTGGGAGAGAGGCTTATGATCCAGGAGTGACTAAAACCTTTGATGGAAAATGGAAGATGTCAGATTATTCTTAGGGCTTGGGGGGTGGACGGAAAAGGGCCCCAGCAGAAAGTATAGATGGCCAGGTGGGGTTGAATTGAGTTCACAACTTCGAAAAATTTCAGGGGAAAAAAGGAGAGAGTGACAAAAGAAAGAGCAGTTGGTGTATCTTTATAAACATGGCAATGCCACCTCCACGGGAGGTCGGGGAAAAAAAAACTTTTTTATAACCAGGTGGTGTCAGTTGTTTTATTTCGGTTCATGACCGGTTGGTTTTAACCAGTTTCTGTAAGAAATGTTAGATCAATGTTCTTTCAGAATAAATCAAAATTAATCACTTTACCCCCCTGGGGAGACAATTGCCCGTTGAACAAGCACATGTGAAGGATGTTAAAGAGGCAGAGAGGTTGATGATAACTGGGGATTAGGGTAACTTTATGGAAGAGGGTAAGGCGAAGTAAAGATGTGGAAGTAGAAAGCAGACAAAAGTTTGGATTGAGAGCGGTGTAAATCTGTGAAAGAACTGGGGAAGTTCGGGGTTTACAGTTCATGTACACCAGAACACATTTCAGAAAAAGTTTTTTCAAAGTCATAAACACAGGAAGAAGCAGTGGACAAGGGAAGCGAAGAAGTGTTGTCCTTGGTTTTCGGTGTAGCGGAGGGCGTCAGAAATAGGATGGAGACGGATGTAGGGGGGCCAACAAAAAAACACCCTTGTACAGGGGCAATACAAAGTGTCAAGTCAAAAACACTTTAATCACCCATGAAGGGCAATTACAATACTGACAGGCACATTGATACTCATCAAATAAAATCAAAAACACAAACAAATTCATTTGGTTTTTCAAAAAAAAATTCACCACACAAAACACACACCCCCCACACCACACCACACAAAACGCGCGCATGCGCACAAACAAAAAATTGTGAACACAATTTTTAAACCCATTACTAAAAAACATAAAAAATTATTTTTACGCACGCATATACCAGCACGACAAACGCACGTACGTGTGGTGCGAATACGCCCACGCACACCCAACCATACACCAATAATAAATTCAAGTTTTAAAACCGTTTACAGAACACAGACTTTTTTCACACACCCACGCCCCCCAAACCCCCCAAAAAACCCCCCACACACACACAAATTTTGTATGACTACACTCTAAAAAAGACAATCAGGCAGATAAATTTAAGAAATTAAGAACTAGGTATCAACATCATTGTGAAAACAGAAGTCGAATGCTTTCTGGCCAAAATAATTTCTTTTTTCGTTGGTTTTTCTGATTGGACACTGAAAAAGGCGTTCCGGGCAACTTTGAAAATTTTGGAAAAAAAGCATGAGAAGGAACAGCCAAAATGGCGGGCTTTGCGTACAAGCGCGATTGCAGAACGACCCCGAGATCTCTTTTTTCTTTTCCAATTATTTTTGAGCAGATTCTTACAATTTTTCTCAGGGCCCTTCTTTTTTTTAACACAAGGTTTTTGTACCAACAAAATGAAAGCAAAAATTTGAACCTCTCTATTAAGCTTGTAAAACAAGAAAGGTCTTTTTTTCTACAAAAAATGAGTTCAGTTTTCCCCAGAAAATCAAAGTTTTTGTCCCTTTTTGACAATACGTCGTGTTAACGCCTTTTAACTTGTGGTAAAAACAGTTTCCCAGATACTTATAGTTAAAAAGTTTTCAACCTCTTATTAGGATAATAAAATTCTTAGGAGTATGCCTACTTTTGAGTCGTAGGCAGGGCTTTATTTTAAAACATTTAGCTCCAAAGGCCCTCTCACACCATTACGAACTCGGGAGGGGTGGACCCTGGCTAAGACTGATCCGGATAAAGGGATAACAGAGCACTACATCTGCGAATTTTTTCCAGAAAGGAATTTCCAAGTTGCTTCTGCAAACATCGTGTATAAAGTACAGAAGTGGGGAGGAAAGCAACCCTGCGGAAACCAGGCAGGGAAATCAACCGAAGAGATTTTTTGTTGGGCCAAAACACCTTGGTCTGTTGGTTAAAAATTCAATCAGCCAACGAAAAAGTTGATTGCTACGGGCAAATTTTTAAAATTTTTTTTGTTAACCAAAATGAGGCGCATTTTATTGAAAGCTGAACTAAAACAGCGAACAATATTTTTGGGATGAGAGCAGGTTTTCCAAGTGGCTATACAACTTTTCAAAATGAATAGTTTGGCACTTTTGACACCCCTTTAGACCCGTATCAAATTGCATGGGTAAGGGCTTTCTCTGGCGAAAGAAAAGAGTTTTACAATTTTCCCCCGGTTTTTTCCCCCGAGTTGGGCCCCCAAAAGGGGAGGGGGGGGGTTTTTTTGGGAGGTTTTAAATTGGGGAACCAAAAAACGGTGAAAAAGGGGGGGGGGAAGGTGTTTTTGGGGGCCGGTTAGGAGAATTGGTTTTAAAATACCCGGTTTCCCAGATTTAATATTATTGCTTAAGGCTTACAGATAATTTTTTTTACAAAAACGCTATTTTAAAACCTAGGGATTCTTCAGACTTTTTTAAAATTTTTATCTGAGAAATCACTTTCAAAGCGAGTAAAAAAAGTGTTTAGATGGCGGTAAAATTTTTCACATACTCCTGCAAACGATCTTTTACCATTTGGACACCTACCAATTTACTGCAGACATATTTTTTATACCCGCCATGTAGAACGAAAATTTTTCCCCGCAAACTTGTCTTCTATCTTTTTTTTATAAATACGTCCGGCCCTCAAAAGCACTTTGACTTTTTTGTTACTTTCCTCTTTTTTTTGTTCTGTGCCTGTGTAAAATACACTTTTTTTTTTGTTTGTGCCGACCAATCCTGGGGTGCCCCGTATTTTTTTTACAACTTTGACGAACATCTATTTTTAAAAAGCTCCAAAAAAACTGATATCCACAACCAAGCATGCGTCAGAATATTAACTAATAAAACCATTCATACGACTAACTCTTGGGACGGGAAAAGACTGTTTGGAAAAAGGAGGGGGCACAGGGGCCATCAGCACACAACCAACACCATCCCACCATCTT
>JAQIHA010001424.1:0-2500 GCA_028751875.1 Rapana venosa
TTCATTTCTTTTTACTACCCTCATAGAACTATCCCCACAGGATTAAAAGAAAAACAAAGCATAATGGAAGCTTATCACTGTTATCAATACATTAAATTACCAATTTTGTTGTTGTTTGTGATGGCCATGGTAGTGATGGCTGTAATGGTGGTGTCAGTCCATCACTAGTGACCATGAATCTTCACCAGAGCCACCTCTGCATGGCAGTATAGTACCTGACGTGTGTGGGTGTAGTGGGTGATGACTGTGATCATGATAATCCCTGACAGAGGGGCGGAGTTTCAAGACAAGTGTTTCTGGTGGCTACAGCAGCTTGTTCACTGACTCCTTCCTCTTCCATCTCCTCTCGCTCTGGATTACTGGTGCTATTGCCATTGTTATTGTTATTCGTTTGGTTTGATAGTCTGGATGGTTATGTGGGGCGTTTTGGTGTTTTGTGTTATGTATGTGTGTTTTTATATTTGTTTGTAAAAAAAAAGAAAAAAAATTTCTGATGTAGTGTAGAAAAAAGTGCTTGTCCTGAAAGGGCCATAGGCCCTTGTAAAACGGACACACAAGTATAGGAGCACCTATGTTCTGTTTCTCTCTGTCTCTACTGTCTATGTATGTCTATTAGTCTGTCAATCAGTGTGTCTGTCTGTCTGTCTGTCTGTCTGTCTGTCTCTCTCTCTCTCTCTCTCTCTCTCTCTCTCTCTCTCTCTCTCACGAGCCCATACACACATGTGCAAACACACACACACACACACATCAAATTTATTGCCCCCCCCCTCAAACCAGTAATAAATATGTCACATGCTGCCAAATCCGATAAGCAGGTAAGATCAGATAACTCTCACCCACTGCAGGCAACTGGGAAGTGTCTTCCCCTGTCTTGTCTTAATCAAATGGAGGGGGGGGGGAGATAAAACAAGATATTCCCTCAAGGCTTGTAATTTAAGGGGAAACAATCCATCTTAATTCCTTGTTTTGTATGCTAGCAACAAAATATCTTTCACTCTTTTCCTCTCTATTCCCCTCTCCACGACCTGCCCCCTCCCCCCCGCTTTCTTGTTTTAATGCCACACACAAGGGGAAAAATATTTGTATAAAGAAAGCTTTAGACGCTTTTGTCAATAAGTTTTATCATATGTAACATGTTTAACAATATATTGTAGCAATATCAATCACCACAAAATTTCATAGAAAGTGATAAATGAGTGCTGATTTGATTATGTTATCAACAAATGGAGTCCAGGCTATCATTGGAAATAAATAAAGACTGTGATATTCAAGATGGCTGTACATTTATATTTTACATCATACATATCAGTGAACAGATCTGTTGTGTCAACTGAATGATAACAATATGAGAAAATCATACTGGGAGGTTGAGAGAGAGAGAGAGGGGAGAGAGAGAGAGAGAGAGAGAGAGAGAGAGAGAGAGAGAGAGAGAGAGAGAGAGAGAGAGAGCTAGAGAGTTTCATACACATTTCATGAAAGCATACATAATATGATCGGACAAGCCATAATCTGAGGATATATCTGGTCCTGAGTTTCATTAAACCATCATAGGACAGAATATTTCACTGGGGGAAAGAAAGGATGATTGCTCTCCTCTCTCTCTCTCTCTCTCTTCATCTCTCTCTCTCTCTTTTTCATCTCACTCTCCTCTCTCTCTCTCTCCTCTCTCCTCCGGTTAGGGAAGGTAAAGCAGCGAGGGAGAGGAGATGGGCGCTGCCCTCAACATGCTGGCCCCTGGAGAAGCTAAGGTCTCTGACATCTCACTCCCCCAATGACCACATAGGTTATGGGGACACCTTTACCTTTAATAGTATGCATACAAGTAGTATATGGAATTGTTTTTCGTTTGTTTGTTTGTTGTTCCTTTGTTGTTGGGGTTTTTATTGGGGGGGCTCCCTATGCTGGTTTCTTTTTTGTATTTGAGTTTCTCTTTTCATGTATCTGAACACTGGACTTGATCGATTGTGAATGTATATCTTCATTGACTCTATGTTTTGCATAGTGTGTGTTACATAATTACAACAATGAACTAAAACAAGTTTATATAGTAAAGGATGTCATGATAGCCATCACTTCTGTCCAACTGGTGACCATCTCTGACTATAGTATCCCTTCTGTCAGCACAATTATAGACAGCTTGTGACTACTCCATGTTCTTCATGGGAGGATTGACTAGGAAAGTATCAGACACCATCTGGCCTGGAAAGCATCCATCCTTGCCTGACCTGGAAAGTATTGATTATTGTCTGACCTAGAAGATATTAGTCAATGTCTGACCTGGAAAGTATTCATCATTATCAGACCTGGAAAGTATTCGTCATTGTCTGACATGGAAAGTATCAGTAATTGTCTGACCTGGAAAGAGTTGGTCATCGTGTGACCTGGAAAGTATCAGTCACCATCTTATGTGGAAAGTATATCAGTAACCATTTGACCTGAAAAGTGTACCATTCATCATTTGCCCGGGAAAGTATATCAGTTACCATTTGACCTGGAAACT
>JAQIHA010001425.1:0-10000 GCA_028751875.1 Rapana venosa
TACATTTTGGGTAATTTTAATGGTTGTCCCGTTTTAAAAGCACAAAATTTTTTTCTGCGATAATTCTAACTTTTTTCTTCATTAACTACAAAATTCATCAATTCTTCCTGATATATTTTTAAACATAATTGACCCTCTCTATTTTGTTTTTTTTTTCAAAATGACGTATTTACCCAAAATAACAATATCATCTGAATACGAACAACTTGAGTATTAGATGAAAAAGAGCTAGGGGATCAGTACAATAAAAAAAACAGATAGGTGCAAGTACTGACCCTGTGGATCCCCAAGTCGATAGCTTTCAAAGGGAGTACACTAAACGAATTTATGCAAATTTTGACAATCCGACAAGAAATTTTCAGATTTTTATAAAATGCCTTTAATCCCAAATGG
The DNA here is from genome assembly GCA_028751875.1 of Rapana venosa. Taxonomy (NCBI): domain Eukaryota; kingdom Metazoa; phylum Mollusca; class Gastropoda; order Neogastropoda; family Muricidae; genus Rapana; species Rapana venosa. Next base: position 394 of record JAQIHA010001425.1, read on the forward strand.
TTTTTTTTATTTGTAGAAAATTTGTCAGACAAGCCTACCATGGGCTTTCTTTAACAAAAAATTGGTTAACACACTTTTTTTTTGGGAAAAAAATTTTTTTTAAATTTGATTTTATGTGTGTTAGTGTGGAGGTTTGTGTGTGTGTGGGTGTTTTTTGTGTGTGTGTTATGGTGTGTGTGTGTGGTGTGGTGTTTGTGTGTGTGGTGTGTGTGGGGGAAATATGTGTAGAAAAAACGGTGTTTTTGCAGCGCGCGCGGTGTGTGGAAAGCATCAAACTTCTACAAGTCAAAAGAATGCAAAAACCTTCTCCATTCTTCTCTATCAAAAAAATTCATTTCACAGGCATGCGGGGATCTTGGTTTTATCACCCCGTGCGGCAGCAAACCCCTGGCTGACCCCCTGACCCCCCCCAGGACTGATGGAACCGGTACCTCAAATTATGCTCTCCCTCTTGGCGCGAATATGACCATTCCCCCAACCCCCAAAGACCCGACTTTCCCCCCCTGTGTCTTGCCCCAAGCCCCTACCATCATGATCCCCCCACCCCACCTGCCCCAAGGATGGACCGCACAGTACAGAGGACACCTTTTGGCCTGGAATACAACCACAAAACTGCCCGCCAATAGTCCCGCCTGGACAAGGACCGGAGAATGCTTTCCCGTGGGCATGTGGGAAACTAAAGGTCGTTTGTTTTTTCTGACCCCCACTCGGGGTTGGAGCTGCCCTGCCCCCCTATGGCAAAAATCAGGTTGTCCCGTGTTCGTCGCTCCCCAAAAAGAGCTCCCGCAACGTCAGCCAAGCATTCTTTTCCTTTTCTGCCCTAGCCGGGGATACTTTTGATCCCCTGGTTTTTCCACACGGGTTTATTTGACGCAAGAGACTGGGGCCGGGGCCTGTATACATTAACAATTAAATTTTCTGAATTCAACTTCATCTGACTTTTTTTTTAAATATGGAAATGTTACTTATTTTTGTTTCAATATTTTCCTTTCCCCACTGTTCGGGTGGGTCTTTGTTTTTTCTTTTTGATTTTTTCTTTAATTGCAAAACCGGGAAAAAGATGCTATTCTGTGGTAAATTTCACCCAATCAAAGAGGGAAAAAAAAAGTTCTCTAACACAACATAAAACAAAAAATTCCCAAAGCTTTTTTTTTTTAACCAAAAGGGCAAGCAAACGACTTTTACAAACAGAAAAAAGTATTTTCCTTCTGTTTAAAAATCAATTCAGATAGTTTAAATTTTCCTTTTTTTTATGGGGGTGGGGTTGGGGTTGTGTGTGTGTGTGGTGTGTGTGGGTTGGTGTGGGGTGTTTTGGGGGCGTGCGTGCGTGCGTGCGTACAAGGGTGTGTATTGTGTGCTCCCATACTTTTCCCTTCGTCTTTTGGGAGAAACTTTTCCTTTTAAAGCTGATATAAATTTTAAAAAACCCCGACCACCACAATAGCAACCCTAAGGCAGGAGCAAGAATAACAAACAAACAGCAACACTAAATGTAACAAAATTGCGTAAAAAAAATCCGCTACAAAAAGCAAAAAGACATCAATCGTACAACTAAAATATAAAACGCCAAAAACCAAAAAGAAACAACCTCAGAAAACGGAGATTTGCAACGAAAAAAAAAATCACACTGACCCAAAAATCTGCCCCTCAAGACATTTTGCCAAAAAGCCCAAAAAAAGTCAAGTCAAGTCAAGTAAAGTCAAAATTTTTTTTCCGGGTACATTAAAAACAATGCTTTGTTTTTTTTTCACAACCCCATCTATCTAAAAAAAAATTTTCGTAATGTTTATAAAGACATTACATTATTGCATCATTTACCGTAAATTAAACCAGTAAAAAAAGGGAAAAAAAAATAAGGAGAAACTTTGAAAATACAAATTTACCACTATGCATATCATGCACACACAACCATGCACGCCTGAGCGCGTGCGCGCTCACGTCCCACACATATTTAAATAAAAATGTTTTAGAATTAAAAAGGAAAATCATAAACGTCAGGCCCAAAAAAATTTTACTTCACCTACTGTTACACCCATTCTTTCACGTTTATACTTAATAATAAAAAGGTACCCGAAAAACGTTAAAAATACTGGGCATTCGCTTCACAAAAATACCTTAAATACCCCCTCCTCCCTCCCCACCCAGCAAACGTGTGCTTTTTTTTGCGTTCTACTTTTCAAAAAGCGCTTTTAAAAAAATGACATATCCAACAATAGCATCAAAGAAAGAAAAGAAAATAAGATAAAATAACGATTACATAATAAGATAAAAATATAACAAAAATCGCCCATCACCATAGACAACAATATAACAAATGACTCCATCACCATAACAACAAATAACCATGATAACAAAAAAGCTTGGAAAGGATGGGGTGGGGGGATATCAAGGGGGAAGGGGAAATCCTCTTCAATAAAAATTAATATTTTTAAAAAAAAAGACAAATTTCAAAAAGTAGAACCCCATACGATACTAATTAAAAAGCCCATAACCACTGGACACAAATAAAAACAATATCAAAAAAAAACATACGTTTATAATATACAATAACTCATCTCTAACGCAATAAAAACAACATCCACATAAAATCTTTTGAATTAACAAAAAAAGGGGCATGAGAGTGGAGAGGAAAAAAGGAGGGGAGAGGAAGAGAGGGGAGAGGAGAGAGGAGAGAGAAGAGAGAGAGAAAAGGGGAGGAGAGAGAGGAGAGAGGAGAGAGAAGAGAGCTAGAGAGAAGAGAAGAGAGGAGAGAGAGAGAGAGAGAGAGGGGAGAGAAAAAGAGAGAGAGAGAGAGAGAAGAGAGAAGAGAGAGAGAGAGAAGAAAAGGGACACCTACAACATCGGGTCTACCAAAAAAAGATTTTTAAAAATTTTCCCTTTTCCCCTTTCCACTTTTTTCAACATTGCAGATTATTTACTAGTTTGCATAAAATTACTCTTACTTCTTTGCATAATTATTCCCTCTTTTCCCGCCCCCCCCCTCCCCCAACATTACAGGTGTGACTGAGAAATTTCTAGTCTCAAAAAGACATACGAATTTTTTTTGAAGGAAATCCCATTTGCTGGAAAATTAAAAAGGTTGATTTTGCCGATTAATCAGGTTGATTCCCTTTATTATTTAAATTTTCCAGGCATTCAGCATTAATGGCTTTTTGCTTGGTTAAACTGATTTTTGTTTTGATACTTTTAACGTTTTGGGAGCTTGTTCCAAACCCACTACCTGAACAAAAAACTGTTTTGTAAAGAAAATTTCTTGGTCTCGGGAAATGTTAGTAATGTTTATGTCTGTTTTTTGATTTTGAAGCTTTTGGTGTCTTTGGAGGGGCTTTTCCCATGACAATTTTCGGGACAAATAGAGCTTATTTAAAAAAAATCTTTTTTTGAAGGTTAGGATTTTGTTTCCTTATAATCGTTGAGGTTAGGGAGCGGATTTATAAAACAATTTCAGTGCCTTTTAAAAATCTTGAATCAATTTTAAATTTGTAGCACTCAGCTGTCCCAAAGAGATAAAGCTGCAACATAGGTAAAATATGGCCGCAAAAAAAAGTTTGCAGAGGGGTTTTTCAAAAAATTTTTTTTTTTTGATAACGAATATTTGAAAGAAAGACTTTTCCTACCCCATCACAGGGCATCCAAAAAATTTTTTTGTCAAAAATTTACACCCAAATTCTGGGGGAGTAAAATTCTTCAATTACTCTTTTCCCTATCAACAGGGGTTTGAATTTTCTTTAAATTTTTGTCTCTTTTGTCTTGCTAGTACTACATACACTTATTTTTTTTCGCGTATTTAGGGACAATGGTTTAGCTGATCCAAAAAACCAATCGTCAATATTGTGTTGAATTTTTGTTTGTAAGTCGTGGGGGTCAATCACTACAATAGGGGGATTGTCATCAGAAAACATTTCACACTACTTTCAAAAATTGGGGGTAAGTCTTTACATAATGAAAATAGAAGTGGACCCAAATTTTGACCCTTGTGGTACTCCAATTTAATATATAATTCTGATTTTATTATTTGCAGTTACTACGCTGCCTTTTCGACAACAAGCTTTTAAAAAGATTTATCGTTCGGGGTGTTAGTTTAACAATGAAGTTGACGCAATAAAAGGAATGATGATTACAAAAATGTTTTTTCAAAGTCAACAGAAAGAAGGCCTGTATATTTTTTTTCTTGATGTTGTGTGGAGACTGTTTTAAATTTTGTAAGAGTTGTGTGACGGAAATATTTTTTTCAAAAAACCTGACTGTCTTCATTTAATAGATTTTTGTTTAAAAGTGGGAATCACGGATTTTGGATATGTTTTTAAAAGGGGTTTAGATAAGAAAGACGAATTGAAATTGGCTGTAATTTAAGGGACAACATACACCGTTTTGTGACTGGTTGATTTTTTGCTTTTTTTAAATATGACAGAAAATTGTTTTTTTTCAGCACAAGTTATACAAATATTTAGTGTTCCGCTATAACTTACCACAAAGCTTGATTATTCTTCCATCTAGATTGTCTAAACCCCTGTTTTGGAACTTTTTTTTAAGGACGGCTTTCCAGGAACGTCGGATTGCATTGGCAGTATTTAATTTGGAATTTATTTCTTTTGTTTTATATTTGTTCTAAATAATGGAGATCATTTTTCATTTGACTTGTCATTTGAATTACTTTGTCGGCAATTTTTTAGAAATTGTTTTCAATTTTATAGTGATAATCTTTAACTGTCGTTGACTTTTTTATATAGGTTTATTTAAAAATGTTTAGGCTTTCCCTACTTGGGGAGAGTCGGTTGTTGTAAATAACAACTTTGAATGTAATCACGTTTTGATTTGCGTTTTAGTGAAGTTTCTTTGTTTCCCTTTGGGGCCTAACTGCCATTTGAACCATGGTTTTCAAAAAGTCCCCTTTGGTGTATTTCGGATTCTTGTCTTTTGTTTTCCCCGGGGGTTTGATTTTTTTTCTTGAACTCTTTTTTTTTTTGAAAGGGGCGTGTTTGCGTAAACTGAAGTAAATGCCAATCCAAATTCCAGCTTTACAGGGGCTCGATTTTGGGATAGTCAGTAATGGCATTTTTTCAGTCTGAAAAGGAAAAAACTTTTCCGTTAAAGTTTTTAAATTTCCCCCGTAAAAAATTTTGTTTTAAAATGCCCTACTCTGGGATTTTGATAGAATTTTTTAAACCAATGAAATGGATTTTGACACTGCATCCCATGAGGGGCACAACTTTTTGATTTGGGTTTTTTGAGTATGTAGATATAACTATTTAAGTTCTAGATTTTTTTTATCCGAGTTGGTCTACTTTATTTGATCAGGCCAAACAAGTAAATTTGGCCCATTTTTGGTTTAGGTTTAAATAAATCTATGTTAAAAATCCCCAAGAAAATTTTTTCATTTGTTTAAAAGATTACCTCTCCATAAGGGATTGAAATTTTTCTAGCCATCTATGGGTTTTTAAGGATTTTTTGAAAATTAAATCCTATTAAAATTTGGGCCCATTTTTTTTTAATTTTATTTCAACCACATGGGTTCAATGCATAAACCTCAAGGTTTTATATTCTTTTTCAAAACCCGAGCGAGGAGGGAAAATGTAAGTAACCCGGGGGACTTGGGTTGTGAGGGTCTTCAGGGGAAAAATTTTTATACCCTGGAAAAAATTTTATTTTGCATCTTTTTCATTTGGAGAAAGGGATTCACTAGACAAAACAATGAAACGATTTTCCCCTTGAAATTTTGGGTTTCAAAAAGTCATCTTTTTTTTTTTTTGAAAGGGGGATTTCAGGGAGCCTACCGGGGCCCCGTTTGTTGGGGCCCCTTCTGAAGTTAGAGACTAATATATTCAGGAAAGAATTGGCTAATTTTTTGTATTATTTTCTTGTTTTATACGTTTAAGTAAAATATCAAAATAGAAACCCGTTTAGTAGGTTTTTTATTTAATAACAAACGGAAAATAAAGAATGAAGGAACACCCAACAAAAACGAAACAAACAAAAGTCTATTCAAAAACGCTCTGGGTCGCAAAAAAATCGATTTTTTATCAAAACAAATAAAAAATTTCCCGTCCCCTTTTTATTTTATACACAAAAGGGGATCAAAATAACCACACTACATTAAAGTGTAGAATATTTTGATAGAGAAATCCCACAAAATTTTTTTTTTTTTCTAAGTCAATAAATCACTTACACAATACACGATTCATATAAACTCTAAAACAAAGGGAAAATGTCCAACGTAGATACAATAATAAAATATAGAATTTCTTTAAAAAAATATAGCAAAATTTGTCCTAAAACAAATGTTCGATGCTAATCTCGGGGTAGAATATAGCTGCAATCCAAAAAGTCAATGTTTCAATCAACAGACTGCTTGTATAAACCAGCATAAGCTTAGTCACAAAAGTCACTTCTTTCATCAAGAGACTGCATTATACCGCAATATAGCTGTTGACACAAAATCAATTGCTTCCGTCAGCGAACATTTTTAAACAAAACCCGCAGCACGACATTAAACAACACAATTAATTACTGGAAAAGAAAGAAAGAAAAAAAAGAAAAGGAAAAAAAGGGGAGGGAAGAAAAGTAAGAAGGGAGAGGGGAAATTGTGGGGAGAATTGAACAAAATTTAAATTCTTGTATCAAAAACCTTCTGTTTGGATGCAGGCAACGCAACCCACACACACAACACCAAACCAACACACACACACACACACACAAACACACACCACACCAAAACACACTTGCAGAACTAATTGCACGCCCAAGCGCACGCGCGCACCCTACAACACTCTTTCATTCACCATATACCCAACAAGGAAAGAAAAAAGCGTGTACCTCTGTTCCCCCTTTTTTAGCATGCGATTTACCCCCTGTCTCATTAACATATCCCTTTTGATGCTAATAGCTTTTTTTATTGTAAAAACAGAGACACTGATGGGTTTTGAAAAAGTGCCCCCAAACACTTTGTCAGAGTCTAGAAAAAAGTCCTCAATCTGAACAAATGAAGAAAAACAACAGAGGTTTGGCGGGTTTTTTCTCCGAAGCAACTTACCACTGCCATTTGCAATCGAAAATAATTTTTTTAAAAAAATTAACAAAAAATTTTATTATTTTCAAAGTGTGAGGTACTTGAGAGTTGTGACAAAACCCATCACCACCTTCTAAACGACCGATGTCGGAGCATACCAAAAAAGACTAAAAGGTTTAAAATGTTTAACGTCAGTTATTTAACTTTTTTGGATTTTGAGTGTTTTTGCCTTTTAACAGGACAGGGACCAAATATTTTACACTTAGTGACAAGTGCGACGAGGAGGGGGGGGGGGCTCAGGGGAACTTCATGCTTTTTTTTGGGTAAAGTGTTTTTGGGGACCAGGGAATTTTTATTAATCAATTTTTGACGGGCAGGGCTCAACGCACTTTGCACAATGGGGAACAGCATGTTGTTGAAACAGCTTTACGAAAACGTACCCAGCTACGTTTCCAACCCCAAATACACTCACGGGCCACCCCCTCATAAAGTAAAAAATATAATTTTTCCTCACTCTTTTTTCCAGTTATATGAAAGGGCAAGGGGAAATAGCTCTCATCTGAATCCAATAAAGCCATTTTCTTCGACTTTTTCGCCCTGTCAACACTCAAAGTGTCTGACAATGTTCGGTTAACTTGCTATCCAGCAAAAATAGACCCGGGGGGACACAGACTGTATATCTCCCTAGCATCCTTTTTTTAGAAAAAAAGGTCCCCCAAAAACCAAAGGGACAAAGATTTATTATCACTTATTTGCATACGCATTTTTAAAGAAAAACAATTTTTTAACCCCTATTTTTTTAGTTTTCCCTTTTTTTCTGTTTTTTCAAATTTGCTGGCGCGGTGGTAGGCCACAAAATACATTTACTTAGGGGGGGCAAAAACCTTTTAAATTTGGGGGTGTCTGCTGTTACCTCCCCCAAAGGGTGAGTGAGGGGTTTTAAATAGTGCCCAGACCTCTGAAGAGTGCTCAACCATGAGCCGAAACTCGAGTCAGGTCAGGCCAAAGGCATGGTCCTTACTCAAATATTCCCCTAATGCTGCCTTCAAAGTTTTATCTTGTAGTGATTTTTCCCCCTCGAATCTTGGACAAATATTAATTTATGATCAGAATGAAGTTGTAATTGGTTACCTGCACTTGTTTTTCCTCACTCTTTTGTCTCAGTTATATATATGTATATCACACAAAGTAAAAGTAGAACAACCAGCATATATAGATGTTCCCCAATATTTCGGCTTTCCCTTTCTCAGAGAGGGGGAGGGGGTGGAGGGTGGGGGTATTATAATGACGTGAAGGAATGACGTCAATCTCAATTATAGATCATTGTGAAACTTTGTCATGACATTGTAAATTAAACATCATACTGAGACCATGTTAGACAGACAGACAGACAGAGAGAGACAGAGACAGAGAGAGACAGAGACAGAGAGGGTGGGGAACTTTACATGGGACAATTATGGTCATATAGTTAAGGTTCACACACACACACACACACATACACACTTGTCGCGCGCACGCATACACGCACGCATGCACACACATACAGGCATATGCAAACACACACACACACACACACACGCACACACGCATACACACACACGCACGCACACACACACACACACACACACACACACACACACACACACACACACACACACACACACACACACACACACACACGCTCCACATCTTTTCAATATTCTTCTTTATGATCTTCCTAAGTGCCTTTCCAGTAATGCCATCCATTTCCAGTACGCTGATGACATTTGTATGTAGATGAAAGTTACAGTGAAAAAGAAAACACAAAAGAGGCATCTAAACTACATGAAAAATATGTATCAGCTTTAGCTAAACAAACTTAATGACTACATTTTAAAAAATGGTCTTTCACTATTTCCTGAAAAGACTAGTCTCGTACTTTTCAATAATGGAGCTAACCCACGAGTTCTACCTGTTTTCGAATTAGATGGGAAAGTTTTGGAATATAAAACTTTGGTGAAATTTTTAGGGGTTCATTTTACGTCTACACTAAGTTGGAATTATCACATTGACTATTTAAATACTAAGGCTCGGAAAAGTCTTAACCTCCTGAAAGTTATTAGTAAACAAGTGTGGCCTCATGATGTAGCAGTTTTAAAACACCTGGCGTTATCCTTAGTACGTTCCAGACTCATTTATGGCCAGGAAACATTTTTCAGTGCTCCAAAGTATTTATTACAGAAAATGACAAGACTAGACTGCAAGGCTTTCCGATTAGCTCTGGGGGTACCTTTTCATGCATCACCTGTGGGTACCTACAAGGAAAACGGAATTTTGCCATTAGACAAATATCGACAACTGGCTGTGGCTAAATATCTCTTAAGTTGTTCAACACAAGAAACCAATGCGGACAACGAAATTAGTATAAGATCCGACGTCAACTTTCCTAAAAGAGCACATTCTATTCGCTCAGTCACCACAGCTAGAACCTATACTTCTCAATTATTTGATAAAGCAGAAATACTTCCCACAAAAATAGCTAAATCAAAGATTCCCTCCTCGCCTTGTCCCCCATGGGATTTTAAGAGAGCTAATTTTGACGTATATTATTCCTCTTTAACT
>JAQIHA010001426.1:7500-10000 GCA_028751875.1 Rapana venosa
CCCCCCCCCACCCAAAAAAAGAAAAGAGCTCAGAACTTTATTATTAGCAGCAGCAGTGTTATTTCACACTAAACAGTAAAGCTACTTGTGCACTAACTCCTAACTAACAACCCTTCCCCCAACCACCCACCCTCGCCTTCCTTACTCCATCCCTCCCACTCACCCCCCCCCCCCCCCCCCTCCACTCCCCCTCCCCCCCCCCCCCCCCCCCCCCCATCCTCCCCCAACGGCATGAAGTGGAGCATGCAGCACTAGTCATTATTGCAGGCAGGCTTCACAGTCTTGTTGCAGCAGTGGGGGAGACTGGTGGTGGTGGGCGTAAACACGCCGACTGCTTTCGAACCCTATGTTCCTATCCTGCCCAAGTCACAAAGCCCAGGTAAGGACGTCATCTGCAACAAAAAAAAAAAAAAAAAAAAAAAAAAAAAAAAAAAAAAAAAAAATCTTCACACCTGTAATTTAGCCACGCGGCACACACACACACACGCATGCATGCATGCGCTCGCGCACGCGCACACACAGACACATATGCGCGCGCACGCGCACATACAAGAGAGAGAGAGAGAGACAGACACAGACACAGAAAGAGAGACAGACAGACAGACAGACAGACAGAGACTCACACACAAACACACACACCAAAACAGACACACACACACACACACACACACACACACACACACACACACACACACACTGTGAACACCCACTCTTTTCACTCAAAACAGAAACTCTTGAGTTCATATTTTTGAGAAAGTGAGAAGTTTGTTTGTTTTTAAATGAAAAAAAGGGCCAAATTTAAGTGGTAAAAGATAAAGGCGTGTTCCCATAACCTATGTGGTCGTAGGAGAGCGAGGCGTCAGAGACCTCAGCTTCTCCAGGGGCCAGCATATTGAGGGCGGCGCCCATCTCCTCTCCCTCGCTGCTTTACCTTCCCTGACCCTAAAAGAGGGCAGGGACCCATTTTACAGCTGGGTGAACTGGGAGACTGTACTGAAACCAAGGTTGCGCTAACAGTCACCCATCCATTTGTGAGCTATCCCTGTTCCCCTGACATTTAATACTACTACTAATAATGTATGGAATTTATATAGCCTTAATCTTGTAAAGCAACAAATCAAAGCGCTCAGATGACTTTTTTTAAAATCGAGGATAATGGAATAAGCACTCATGTGCTTTTTTTTTTTACATCCAGTCCTCGTGTTCATGCGGTTTTGTAAATTCTGTCATCTGTTCCCACCGGCACACAATGGCCTACTCTTTCGAAAAGCGGAACAGGATTTAACGTGTGCGCAGGATGTTCTGCATGCGTTCGCACACGGGGCCTCTGTTTATAGTCTCATCCGAAGGACTTTGACATTCAGTTCGATTTTTTTTGGGTGTCAAACTGGGAAGAAAGGGCGAGGAGGCTGGGAATCGAACCCAGAACCTCATGGTCAACTTGTTGGCAGGGCGAACGTCTTAACCATCCTGCCACCTTCCTTCCAGATTTAAGTGACGTCATACTGAAGTTTTGATGTGAGGTAGGGAGGGAACATAAGGTGTGTGTGTGTGTGTGTGTGTTTCACAAGGCGAAATGACATTGACCTTTTGAGGCAGGGGGAGAAAAAAATCAGGTGAATGCTCTCGTTTCCAAAGCTAGGCTTAGTCACAGGCGACTGAAAACGTGTCTGTGTAGATGCATAATATGTTGAGTGAGTTGAGTAGTTCGCTACATTTTTGTTCTTTGTTCGTATTAACCGGTATCTTACGTGTCCTCAAAATTGGCGTTGAAAAAGAGTTTGTGGTAGTTGTTGTATGATCCCCCTCCCACGCCAAAATGTAGAACAGAAAAAGTTTATCACAAAACAAAGCACACACATACACACCCCAAAAAAAAGAAACCTACACAATAAAGCAACAGTAATAACCAAAAAAAACAAAAAAACTGCATGATGTTGATAAGAAACTGTCCCAGTGGGGATGAATGCCAGGGGCCTGTCGGTATAAACAGCATCCCCACCTCCAGGGGAAAATTCTGCGCCAGGAATTCCCTCTTTTCTATCCCTCTCTTTTTTTCTGCCTTGTTTCCTTTTCTTCCTGTCTCTACCTCCTTCTTGTCTATTTTCTGCCTCCTTGGTCCATCCTCCTGCTCCCCCCCCCCCCCCCCCCCCCAGAAAGACTTAAAAGATAATAATTATCTCCCATACTGGAGTTGGATGGGCTGGGCCTGACTTGTCAGGCGCTTAACGGCAGTGCAAAGCATTTTCTATCATATGACAGACAACACTAGTTGCTGCCTGATTGTTCTTAAGAAGAAGAAAAAAAGAAGAAGAGAAGAAGAAAAGAAGAAGAAGAAGAAAAGAAGAAGAAGAAGAAGAAGAAAGGAGGAGAGAGGAGGAGGAGGAGAGAAGAGAGAAGAAGAAGAGAAGGAGGAGGAGGAGGAGGAGAAGAAGAAGAAGAAGAACAAGAACAAGAAGAACAAGAAGAACAAGAACAAGAACAAGAAGAACAAAGAGGA
>JAQIHA010001427.1:0-10000 GCA_028751875.1 Rapana venosa
CCCCACACAATACACGCAGCACAACACACACAACCACCACACTCGCCAACACACCACCACCAACACACTCACACCATCCGCGCGGCGCCCAACACACACACCACACCAACACACACAACCACCACACACACACACCAACACACAATCCCAAAACCCACACCACCACACAAAACAACCACACACACACAACACACACACACACACACACACACACACACCACACAAACTTACACGCTTACCTTTTGATGAGAACCATCTTCTTGGAAAGGACTGACCATTTTGAAATTGCCGTTTCTGAAACAGACAGTTTGACACTAAAAATTGATGATAAAAGAATTGTCTGAAACAGACAGTTGTGACACTGAAAAAGAAAAGACTAAGAGATGTCTAAAACAGACAGTTGTGTATAAAAAAAATATGAGTGAAGGATTGTCTGTAACAACTTGTGAAACTTTCAATGTTTTTAAGAAGATTGTCTGAAACAACTGTGTAAACTTTAATGTTTTAATAAGGATTGTCTGACACAAACTCTGTGACCTGCATTGTTATACGAAATCATGTGTCTAAATAAATATATGTCCCAATGTCATTTATGACTAAAATCAGTTCTGACAAAAGCATCTGTGACACTGTCATTTTTTTACGATTGAAGGGTTGGTCTAAAACTGAATGCCTGCATGAAAAACCCCATTTTAAAAAGTGAAGTGCCCGAAACAGATGGTCTGTCAAGCCCAATGCCTGGTCCAAATGGTGATTGCTCACTGGTGTCGTGATTCGTCAGTCAATCCCGAGCAAACTTTTTAGGAAAAAGATTTTTTTTTGGTTTGATAGGGGTATGGGGCCACGACCTTGTACTTACCACCATAAAGCTGAAATTGAAAGCAAAACAACAGCCGAAAAACCCACCAAAGATTTGATCGGGAAAAACTCAAAGACCCAACTTGGTTGGACTCCCAAGCCACATTGGGGGAAAAATTTCCCCGCCTCGCAGCCACAACATGAGGGACACACCCAACAACAAACAAAAATGTAAAGACAGCACAGAAGAAACATTAGAAGAAGCAAACAAAGAATCAACCCTGGGGGACAAATGAGGTTCTTTACCTCGCACAAAAAAGAGAGCTTAAGAAACAAAATTTTACTAGTCAAAAGCCAAAACAAATACAGGGATAGCCAAGAGAATGAGGGGAAAAAAATGACAGAAGCCAAAGAAACGTGAAAAAAAAACAATGAACAGCACGAAGTTGAAGGCCCAAGGGGAAAAAGCTTACGACACTTTTAATCACTAACTTTAAAACCACAGCCTAAAAACCCTGTTATTGAAGACAAAGAAAGAAATCGTTTAACGGAAACAATCCACCTCCAACGCTGGGCAAATAAGTGAGGGTTTTTAAACTACCCACTAGCCCCAATCCAACTAACTTTACAAACCCGCTGAAAACCAAGATAAAGACTCACCCAAAACTAAGGTGTGAAGTAGACCACGATTAAATAATTTAGAAGGGGGAAATCCCCCCGAAAGTAACATCCCAGCTGAACCAAAAAAAAGGAGGGAATGAAACAGCAAGGGGATTTCCCGAACGTTTTCAAAGGGGTTTACGCACCAAAAAAAGGGCCCGAAAAAATGGGCACAGCTATTAAAAACCCCCACAAAAAAGGAAACCCAACAAAGCCCGAACTACGAACCATCAGTCTCATAAGCCCTCCTACAAAATCATGCCGGGTTCCCAACAACGAAAAACCAACGGAAAAACCCTGGGAGAAAAACAAGCCGGCTTTTGACCAAAAAGCAGTACAATAACCATTTTTCAAATTTACAATTTGATAGAGAAAAACCCCCAACAAACCCAAAAAAACTTTATCCAAATTCTAGACTTTAAAAATGCCCTTTTTAAGGTATGGCATGACGGCCTCTGGGAAGTACTCAGGCACTTCAACATTGACAACTGCCTCATTGAAGTCATCAAGGCACTGTACGAGAACGCAAGAAGTGCAGTTTTTATGAACAATCACATGGGCGAGTTCTTCAAGACCACGGTTGGGGTCCGTCAAGGCTGCCTTCTCTCACCTGTACTCTTCAACCTCTTCCTCGAAAACATCATGACAAAGACACTGCAAAACCACAACACTTCCATCTCCATTGGTGGAAGACCCCTTTGGAACCTTAGATTTGCAGATGACATTGACCTCATAGGCGGCAGTAAACAAGAACTGCAAAACCTCACAGATAGTCTATCAGATCGAGCGAGCGCATACGGCATGGAGGTCAGTACAGAGAAATCAAAGATCATGGTCAACAGCACAAGTAATGACAGCACGGAAATAAAGATGAATGGAGAAATACTGGAAGAGGTGAGCCAATTCAAATACTTAGGCTCCATCGTAACAAAAAATTGCACATCAAACAATGAAGTGAAAGCTCGCATTGCAACAGCAACATTTGATCTAACCAGACTCGAGAGGATCATCAGAAGCAACAACATCAGCTTCTGCACCAAATACCACCTCTACAAATCCCTCGTGATATCTATCCTCCTATATGGCTGTGAAGCATGGACTCTGTCAGCAGAGCTAGAGAGGAGAATTGGAGAAGTATTCGAGAACAAGTGCCACAGAAGACACATCCTCAAAATATCATACAAAGAACACAAGACCAACAACTATGTGACAGAAGAAATCAAAAAGCGTGTGGGCCCCCAAGAACCTCTGCTCTCCACCATAAAGAGGAGAAAACTGACGTGGTTTGGTCACACCACAAGACACAACACCTTAGCAAAAACCATCCTGCAGGGCACAGTTGAAGGCAAGAGAAGAAGAGGCCGCCAAAAGAAATCATGGGTTGACATCATCAATGACTGGACCGCCCAACCCCTGCAACACCTTCTACTAGCCACACAGGATCGTGAAGCATGGAAAAAGATCTCTGTTGCGTCTTCTCTCTTTTCCCTCCTACGTCGGTCATAGGCCTTTGTCCTGTTGATGTTTAGACTTGATTTTCACTGATGTGAATAACAGAGTTACATTCCTTGATGCAATAGCAGCAAGAAGATGCACAGTTGTATGATCAGAAGCAGAGATGTGCATTCCTTGATGCAATAGCGGCAAGGAGATGCACAGTTGTATGATCAGCAACAGACAACATGAACGACATCATGAGAAGAATGGAACTACAGAACGCCTTCAGCAGTTCAGACAGAGGAGTTCTCTTGTCAAAGAATAGCACTTCAGGAAATACACACACACACACACTCACACACACACAAACACACACACACTCACACTCACACATACACACATACACACACTCACACACACACACATACACACACACACGCACACGTACACGCAGCACACACACACGCACGCACGCACACAAACACACACACACTGACACACGAACGGCACTCGCTGAAGTCGGATGTGTTTCTGCATTGCTCTGTCTAATTTGCTAATTAATTGTTAATTACAGCAAAACATCAATATTTTTCACCATAATTTTTCATTACATAGACTTATCAAAGGTATGCCTTCGTGCCCTGTGAGTTTCAGAGCAAAATGTGGAGGATTTCTGTGGATTTTTCTCAGTTTCATGTACAAGCGAGCCAAGCGAGCGAAGGAGTATGCAGTGAGAATGGTTGAGCTAGCAGCATGCGTTTATCGTGTGCACTGGTGATGGTTGTGGCCACGCTTCTGCTTCAGGCAGGAGATGTGGAAGTGAACCCTGGCGCTACTAAAAATCCCAAAAACATCCCGTCTGAGCAATGTCGGCCAGGAGTTTTCCCAGGGTCGCAGGAGGGGGAAGGGTCCTGAAAACGACAAGCAGCAAACAGAGCCTACTCTGACGTCATTGTTGGAAGTTCTGACTGGCATTAAGGAGGATTTTTCTGGTAGATTTGACTCGGTCAACAATCGGTTGGACTCTCTCAGTGCTTCTGTTTCTGGTATTTGTGTTGAAGTCAGCCAGCTGTCTCAGTCGGTGAATGATCTGAAAAAGGAAAATCAAGCACTGAAACAGCAGAATGAAGAATTGTTGAACAGGGTTGAAGAGTCAGAGAGGAAGTTAGATGATCTTGAAGGAAGATCAAAAAGGAATAATTTGATCTTCAATGGACTAAAGCGTCAAACCTCACAGCCAGAAACATGGGATGACTGTGAAAAACTTGTTCAAGATGTTCTTCACAACCAGCTGAAAATTGAAGGAAACGTTGAATTTGAACGTGTGCACCGCCTGGGCAACAATCCAAACTCCCCATCATCGCGTGCTTCTCCAATTCAAAGACAAGCAGCGTGTTCTGAGAGACAAGAAGAAGCTGAAGGGACAGCAGTGCAGGGAAAACTATTTTCATTGGGAAGATTCTCCAAGAGAGTTCGGGATGCTCGTCACCTGCTGCTGCCCTTTCTGAAAAGGCGAAGTCGGAAAAGAAGCAGGCCTTTATGAGATATGACTGTCTTGTGATCGAGGGTAAGTCTTTCCTGTATGATGCAGCTACCCAGGGACTAAAAGAACGTCAGAAAAAATGAAAAATCTGGCCGGCCCAAGTTTCCTAGGAGAAAGATTTCCGAAAGGTCCCCCTCCTCTTTGCCTTCTACTGTGTCAAATGAAAAGACAGATGATACACATACACAGAAGACACACACCCATACGCAACATACACACTCTTTTTTTCAGATCATGATGGGGAAAATATCAAGGTTTGAAAGAAAACTGAATTGCTTGTCATTTAAGCGTTTTTGTCAAAAGTTAAAAATTTTTGGATTTTGTGAAGTATGGTCTTGTGGTAAAAGTGCTATTGAGAGTGCATTCTCAGATTATACAGTGTTTTTCTGTCCACGTACTGAACGACTAAAAGGGGGCGTGGCAGTGTGTGTTCATAAGAGTATTTCATGTCATGTGGGAAGGATATTGGAAAAAGGAGAGGACTGTGTTTTTCTAAAAGTAAGTAAATGTGTTTTCAACTCTTTTTCCGACATTCTTGCATATTTTGTCTATGTAGCTCCAGAACGATCAGTGATATATAATGAAAACAATATGGCAGGATTTGAAACTCTCGAGAATTATATGACAGAAATCATGAATATGTATCCTGATCTCCCCTGGTTGTTATGTGGAGATTTGAATGCCCGCACTGGTTATCTTTCTGATGTTGCCACAGACTACGATGACAGTCACATTCAACTATTTGCTGATTTAAATGAGTTGTCTGACAATACCACACTGGTTAGCCGTAAATCAAAAGACGGAAGTGTAAATAATTTTGGTAAAAAGTTGTTGGAATTGTGTAAGTAATTTGACTTAGTTACTGTCAATGGCAGATCACAGGGTGATAAAGAAGGGGAAATAACCTGCATTGCTAACAGTGGCAAGAGTATTGTTGACTATTTCATTTGTTCATTTTCCTTGTTTGAACTTGTCGATGACATGTTTGTTGCAAGTAGATGTGAATCAGATCATTTTCCAATTGTTATTTCTTTTCCATAGAGTCTTATGAAGAAACATGTGAGGAAGACATAGAGTTAGAGGAAATATCAAAATACGTGTGGAAAGATGACAGTGCCGGTTTATTTCAAAGTAATCTCCTTGACAGTGTACAGATTGTGTTTGAACATTTTACTGCAGCTCTCTGTAGAAATATTGATGAAGCATGCGAAGTTTATATCTCTTTTATACAGGGTGCTGCAGAAACAATGAAATTCAGGCAGAAGAAAAACATTAAAGCTCACTCGCAGCCACCATGGTGGGATAATGATTGTGAAGAAAGTAAACAAGTTAAATATGACTTACTGAAGAGTTTTAGACACACAAACTCTCAGGGAGATTTAGATGCTTTTATACATCAAAAGAAAAGTTTCAAATCCTTGTGTAAGAGAAAACAAGTTGAACATAACAACACAATTTTAAAGGATCTGAATAACTTATGCATGAATAAGAACTCAAAAGCCTTTTGGAAGAAACTGAAAGCACTGACATCTTTGAAACCAAGCAGATCAAATGAAATATCACCACGCTCATGGCTAGATTATTTTAAGTCACTGTTTTCCTTAAATCAGCACTCAGATGATACTGATTTCACTGAAGAAATTGAAATATGCTGAATATGCATGACCTCAGTAATTGTGAAAATTGTTGGTTCACAACTTGGTGATGATATCACTGAGAGTGAAGTTTATACAGCTTTGAAAAAACTGAAGAGTGGTAAGGCTTCTGGTCCTGATGGTTTGATGTCAGATTTTTCCAGCATGCCACTGACATTCATGTCAGATTTTTATTGCCTCTGTTCAACACAGTGTTTTCATCAGGAACATACCAGAAAGCTGGACACATGCTGTGATTTTTCCTCTGCATAAAAAAGGTAGCACTGCACATGTTGATAATTATAGAGGTATCTCATTGTTAAACATAATTGGTAAACTGTATTTGTACAATTCTGAATGAAAGACTGACAAAGTTCTGTGAAAGTGCACACTTAATTCCTGAGGCACAGGCTGGTTTTCGCAAAGGTTACAGCACCATCGATCACATTTTTACACTTCAGTCTCTAGCACAAAAGTATCTAACAAAGAAAGGTGGTAGGTTTTATACCCTTTTTGTGGATTTTTCCAAAACATTTGACAGTGTTGACAGAATAAAACTTTTTTTTCTGCTGCTGCAAATCGGAATCCATGATAAAATGTTCATGACGCTGCAAAGCATGTACAAAAGTGTGAAGGCAGCCGTGAGAGTCGGGGCTCACATTACTGAATATTTTGATTGTATTTCTGGTGTCAGACAAGGTTGTATGTTGAGTCCCCTATTATTTTCGATTTTTATTTCTGAACTAGAATCAGATCTCACTGGATCAGATACTCAAGGCATAGATGTATTTTCTGAGCCACTAGGCATACTCTTACTTATGTATGCAGATGATATTGCTTTAGTTTCAGATTCAGTTGTAGACTTGCAGAAAAAGATCAATTGTTTGGAAAATTATTGTAAGAAATGGGGACTTTCTGTAAAAAATGGACAAAACTAAAGTAGTCGTTTTTAAAAATGGTGGATTTACTAAGAAGTCTGAAAAATGGTGTTATTTAGGAAAGCAGATACAAGTAGAATCTAGTTATAATTATCTGGGTGTGGTTTTTGGCTCAACATTGAACTGGTCAAAAATGTATCGAAAATCTCTCTGGAAAAGCATTGAAGGCTGTTGCTGGTATCAAAAGATTGTACTTCAGGTTAAAAAATCTTCCTGCATCTACAGTTTTTAGTATTTTTGATACAAAAGTGAAACCAATCCTCCTCTATGGTTCTGAAATTTGGGGTTTCCAGCAGTATCATGATATTGAAAAAATACAGGTAAAAAATTTGCAAAGTGGTCCCGGGGTTGGCAGAGATGTTAAAAATAATATTTGCCTTGGCGATTGTGGTAGATATCCCATTTTTGGTTGACACTGTTACCAGAGTAATCAAATATTGGCTAAAAATTTTGGATATGCCTGATCATAGATATCCCAGACAATGCTACAATATGTTGTGTAGACAGGATGAAGCAGGGAGAATAAATTGGTAACACATGTTAGAAAAGATTTTATGCACCCACGGATTTGGTTATGTTTGGACAATGCAAAATTGTGGTAATTCCTCATCCTTCATGAAAGAATTCCAAATACGAATACAAATGTGTACCAACAAAAATGGCATGACTCTCTATCAGCAAACCCTGACTACTTAGATTATCACCCGATTATTGTAGAGCAAATTATGTATGTGAAGTAGAATCTTTAGAATACCGTAGAGGTATATGTTTACTGAGGTCAAACAGATTACCTTTAAATGGAATTTCACGTTATGGCAAACCGATTACTGATCCATTCTGCTCTCAGTGTGATGGCCAACAAATTGAAGATGTTTGTCACTTTTTACTTGTATGTCCAAAATATGCTGTATTGCGAAGAAAATGTATTCCTTTGTATTATTATAGATTTCCATCGAATCTGAAAGTGCAGCTTCTTTGTATGAACACTAAACCTAGTTTGATGTTTAAAGTTGGATTATTTCTTACTAAATGTTTAGATATCAGAAGTAAGGATGTTTACCTTTCATGAAAGTATATGATTAACTGTTGTTCGTATGGGCCATATGGCCTGCAAAAACTGAATTAAAATTATTGTTATTGTTATTGTTACACGCACACACACACTGACACACACACACACACACACACTGACACACACACAGAGGCCACACACACACAACACACACACACACACACACACACAACACACACGCACACACACACTGACCACACACACACACACACACACACACACACACACACACACACACACACACACACACACACACAATGTAGATATGTAGTGGGGAAGTAGGGTTGAAGTAATGTGTACTATAAAATCAGATGCAGAAGGGACAAGTTAGAATCCCATGTGCATGAAAGATGGTGACAAGACTGCCTTCTATCCCATGTGTGCAGATGAAATCTCTTGGGCAGTCTGTTAAAACAATGAGCGACTTTTTGAGCAGTCAGTAAAGATGTGTGTGAAGAACTGTGTGATGATTTGTTGACAGAGTTAGTTGTAGCAAGCTTTGTTCCGGCAATGGCGGCCTTGTTGAAGACTGAAGGGAAGGAAGGAAGAAGGGAGGAAGGAGGGGAGGAAGGAAGGAAGGAAGGAGGGAGGGAAGGAAGGAAGGAAGGTTTAGTAAGTTCAGGCAGCAGAAATGTACGTCTTTTCCATGGCACTTTGTTGGCGCAAAACTCAGCAAGTCAGTTTGATGAAAGGTACAATGTCATAGAATCCAGCACAAGATGATAGTAATGTCCCCCCCCCACCCCACCTGCAACACACACACACGACAACAACACACACAACACACACACACACACACACACACACACACAACACAACACACACACACACACACACACTCACTTAAACGTTGTTTATTCTTTCGCCCATGTGGGGGGTATGGAGGAAGGGTAAACAAGACATGTAATTCTCCTCTCCAAACACACACACACACACACAAACACACAAACACACACACAAACACACACACACATGAAAAAAAGCAAATGAAAAAAAGCAAATGCACTGCTTATTCAATGTACCATCTGAAAATAAAAGTTTGACTTTGACTTTGACTTTGACTTTGACACACACACAAACACACACACACAAACACACACACAAACACACAAACACACACACACACACACACACAAACACACACACACACACAAACACACACACAAACACACACACACACACACAAACACACACATAAACACACACACAAACACACACACACAAACACAACACACACAAACACACACACACACACAAACACACACAAACACACACACACACACAAACACACACACAAACACACACAAACACACACACAAACACACACACAAAACACACACACAAACACACAACACAAACACACACACACACCCTCACACACACACAAACACACACAAACACACACACACACAAACACACACACACACAAACACACACACACACACAAACAAACACACACACACACACCCAGGCCTGTGCTTCACCGAAAACGACCTTCACCTTGACCTAGATCTACACAAAAACCTCACCCAGGGTAATACAGGCCAACACAAGGCAGGTGGGAGTGGTCCGGGTATGGGGGAGGGGGTATGAATAAAGGGAGGGTGGAGTGGTGAGGAATAGGGAGGGGGGGGGGGGGGACAGTTGGAAGGCAAGACAGAGGACACAGCTGCTGACACAGACAGACACAGAAGCTGATGTCACAGACAGACATATTTATTTATTTATTCTTTTCTATCGAGGATAATGGAATAAGCACTTATGTGATTTTTTACAGCCAGTCCCCAAGTGTATGCGGTTTTGTAAATTCTGTCATCTCTTCCCACCGGCACACAATGGCCTACTCTTTCGAAAAGCGGAACAGGATTTAACGTATGCGCAAGATGTTCTGCATGGGTTCACACACGAGGCCTCGGTT
>JAQIHA010001428.1:0-11354 GCA_028751875.1 Rapana venosa
TTTTCCCCCAGGGCCCCGGATCGATTTTAACACGTAAGCAAAGTTTTTGCGGTGCATAAATGTCATGTTGGGTAAAAACTTTTTCTTGAATTATTTTTTCAAAAAATAAGGGTTTGTTTCGCTTTATCGGTCACCAATACTCGGAAAAGTTCAGCGACAGGATCGACGCCATCGCGACCGTCATGGCGGAATGTGCAAAGTGGTGGCTTTCTATGACAAAAATACAAAGATGGCTTGATTTCATGTGATGCAAAGTACTCAGCAGCATAGCGATTTGACTCAACCAACAGTTATTTCGAAGCCTCGTTGCGTCAAATAAAGTAAAACAATCTGTGACGTCGAAATCGCCGAGTAGCGAAGAAGTCCATCCAGCAAAACTAGCACCGCTCGATTCAGTCCGATCACGATCGATTTTTACCAAGTTTTTCAAAATATTCCACAATCCTTACCTCATCGTCTCTCTCATTGTTTATTTCAACCAAATCCAGCTCTAAAACTCCTCCTCGCTGTCAATTTTGTAAAAAAGCTCGAAAAAACGCTTGAAGAAATTCTAGTGCAAACGCTGGCCGCCATTTTTGTTGAAGACGATCTCGGCTGGTCCGAAAAAAAATTAAAATACACTCTTAACCAATCAGATTCTTCGTTGCTTGTGTGTGTCAAACGACCTTCACCCCTTTCTGCAGGCCTACAATGGCCTTAACATTCATTGGCTGACCTTTATTTATTTATTTATTTATTTATTTATACCACTTTAAGTCACGAGATTTCTCTGCGTGAAATTCGGGCTGCTCTCCCCGGGGAGAGCACGTCGCCACAAGAGCAGCGCCACCCTTTTTTTTATTTTTTTTATTTTTTTTGTCTGCAACTGTATTTCTTTCCCTATCAGAGTGGCTTTTTTCTAAGAATTTTGCCAGGGACAACTCTCTTGTTGCCGTGGGTTCTTTTTCGTGCGCTGCATAATTTTCTGTAACACACGGGACCTCGGTTTATCGTCTCATCCGAAAGACTAGCGCCCAGACCACCACTCATGGTCTAATGGATGGGGGAAAAGTTTCGGGCCCAGACGGGATGCGAACCCGGACTTTTCGCTTTCTAGACAGGCGCGTTACCTCTAGACCACCGATCCACTTTGAAAGCGAAAGTAAGCTTTCAACTATGATCACCCACGTCATCCCGGAATATTCCAGGATCCGCCACACAGCCTAGACCCGCCTTTACCGGAATATTCCGGGAACCGCGCCACTAGGGTTAACATTGTGTGTGGGCCGTGTTTATAAAGTTCTTTGAGAAGTGTTGTTTGAGAAAGTGAATTTGGGCAGTGTTTAAGATCTTGCATTGTTCTCTGTACATGATTAACGATTGTGTAAGACCATGGGTCTTACTTACAACTGTGGAAAATGTGTCTGTTAGGTATTGGGTTCTTTAAGCGTATGCACCTTCTAATATGTAGGTTATTTTTACTTGGCATGTATACGTTGTTAATATAGGTTATATTGAATGGACATGTATACAATGTTAATATATGTTGTATTCAATAGTAGACATGTGTGCTGTGTTAGCACAGTCACAGACTTACAAACTGATGTTCATTTTCCTGATGAGCTTATTAAGAAAATAAATGACTGCTGACGCTGACGCCGACCTTGTGTTTTAGGCAGGAGAATGTGTTTGAAATCAGCACGTCCAAGGCAGGGAACCGCGTGTACACCTTCGCTGCCGAGAGCCCGGGAGACAGGGGCATGTGGCTGAGGACCCTGGGAAAGGTGCGTCCTTCCTTCCTTCCTGCCTTCCTGCCTTCCTGCTTTCCTTCCTTCCTTCCTTCCTGTCTGTCTGTCTGTCTGTCTGTGTGCTGACATGTTATCCTATGCTGTGTCATGGCACTGACAGTGACGGCAGTGTGGGTACTGGCCAGTGTCCTTTCTGAGTTGTCTGTGTTGACATCATTATCCACTGCTGTGTCATGGCATTGACAGTGACAGCAGAGTGCAGTGTTGACAGTGTAACAAAGCACAGCGGTGTGTATGACAGTGACAGCAGTGTGCAGTGTTGACAGTGTAACAGAGCACAGCGGTGTGTATGACAGTGACAGCAGAGTGCAGTGTTGACAGTGTAACAGAGCACAGCGGTGTGTATGACAGTGACAGCAGAGTGCAGTGTTGACAGTGTAACAGAGCACAGCAGTGTTCATGACAGTGACAGTAGTGTGGAGTGTTGACAGTGTAACAGAGCACAGCATTTTCATGACAGTGACACAATGTGGAGGTTGAAGTGAAACAGAGCACAGCGGTTGTTGACGTGACAGCAGTGTGCAGTGTTGCAGTGTAACAGAGCCAGCATGTTCATGCGGACAGCGTGGGGAGTTTACAGTGAACAGGCACAGGGGTGGTATGACATGACAGCAGTGTGGAGGTTTGACAGGGAAACAGGCACAGGGGTTGTATGACATGCGCATGTGGGTGTTACAGGGAAACAAGCCAGTGGTGTGTATACAGTGACAGCAGTGTGGAGTGTTGACGGGTTAACAGAGCACAGCATGTTCATGACAGTGACAGCGTTGGGTGTTTGACAGGTAACAGAGCACAGAGTGTTCTTTCAGTGACACAGGACTAGTCATGTTTAGCTGTCTGCTCTGTTTAAAAGAAGGGAAAGGGTTTTTTAAATCCCAAAACAGTTGGCAAGTGTTCGGGTGTGCAGTAGTTGCAAGGAAAGAAAAACGGGAAAAAGAAAGAAAGAAAAAAGAACACAGGTTAGGAAACATTACCTGACCTGGGGGATCAGGTCTAGAGGTAACGCACCTGTAAAGAAAGAAAAAAATCAGGTCAAAAAGTGTGCAGGGGTTCGATCCTCTTTTGGGGCCCAAAAACTTTCCCCCCCATCCTTTAAAACCATGAGGGGGGGTTGGGGTGCTTGTCTTTCAGTGGGAAAAACCAAGGTTCGTTGTTGCATAAAATTATTTGGCGCATGTAAAAAAAACCCACGGCAAAAGAGAGTTGTCCTTGGAAAAAATTTATTAAAAAAACCCATTTAAAAAGGGGGAAAACAAAACAGTTGCAGACGGGAAAAAGACAGAAAAAAGAAAGAAGGGTAGCTTGCTTTTGTGGGGGTGCTCTGCCTGGGGAGACACCCCAAATTTCTGCAGAGAAATCGCCGTTATTTAAAATGGGTTGAAAATGAAATGCCCAAAAAATGTAGAAGAAAAAGAACTTCCACCATTTTGCTTCATCAAAAACAAATACTCCCAAACCCTTTCTTGAATGTGACCCGGTTTATATGAAACATAGGAATTTTGACACTAAGGATTTTCTCGTTTTTTATTTAAAAGGGACAGGTGTTGGGTTTTGGGGTGTTGTGGGGCATGTTATAGTATCTCTCATTTGGGTATGGAACATGTGGGAATGAACGACCCAGCCTGGGCCTTGGTTTCATGAGGGGGAGTGTGTCAGAGGTCAGCTCTTTTCTCTCTCTTTTTCTTCCTCTCCTCCCTCTCTCTCTCTCTCTCTTCTCTCTCTCTTCTCTCTCTCTTCTCTCTCTCCTCTCTCTCTCTCCGGGGGGCCGATCACGTAAAGCGAGGTGGACGTGGGAAAATTTCTTAGTAATTTTTTTGAAATTAGTAGCTAGTTTTAATGGCCTTAGTTTTTCATTGTTAGCATACAGTTAGATAAGGAGGGTGGGAAATCGCGCATTGACAGGGGTGTCTGGGGACATTTGCGGCAGTATTCGCCTGCTTTTGTCGAAACGGGCGAATTCAAATCGGCCCGGGGAGCGTCCAACCCGAAGTAAGAAGTGGGCGAACGGTGTCTTGTTTGGACTGACCCTCACCTATCTATTCTGGGGGGCCTTTTGCTTCGTTTTTGGGGATGGGAGACAACCCCCGGGCCGGTCAAGGACGGAAGTAGGCAAAACCAGCCTGCAGTGTGTGGGGTCGTGCATATCACGGGAAAAGCTCAGGGAAAACCCAAAGAAGTGCAGATATGCCGCCAGCCACCTACAACTGTACACAGTAAAAGGGGTCCTCTCCTACAGTAGCTCCAGGAACATTCACCAGATGGGGGCCAAGATAGAAAGTGGGAAATTTGTAAAGACAACAACAGAGACATGGGAGTCAAATAAAAATTTGACAAACGTGTTGATGCCTTGAAAGGGGGAAATGGTGATTTTAGACAAGACTGAACAATTTTGGGACTAAAAATTTTTAGATTTTAAAGAAATAAAATTTACAAAACGATGGACAGAGTGAAAAAAAAAAGAATGCAGCGTTCAAAAAGGGCCGGTAAAGACGGAAAAATTCATTTTCATGGCAGGGGAAAAGACAAGAAATGAAAACTGGAGGATTGTGAAATGTTGTGAAAAATTTTCTTTCCAAAAAAAGGGATTAGCAGATTTTAAAGTTTGATAGTGGCACAGGAAAAATTCTAAACCCAACCTCCCCATTATTGCCAGGGTTTTTTTATCAAGAAAAAGCTAGAATATCAAAGGCAAAACCGTTTGAAAGTTCAAGGATTTTTGTAACGACTTTTTTTTCCAAAACTGTTAGAGATATTAGGCAAAAATCTGGCCCCATACTTGAAGGTGCGGGGCGGGGGAAAAAATGTGAGAAGGTCTTTGATCATTTGACATTAAGGGCGAAAGGATGCCCCTTAATATTTTTAAAAAAAGGAAAGCTTTGGGGGGCCGGCCCATAAAATCATCCTCCAAGTCTCAATTTACAGGGGGGTGGGGAAAAGTAAACAGACCCCCGGTCACTCAGCCTCTTAACACTGTGAAATGGGGCTTAGCCAAGTGAGGCTCATTGGGGAAGTGAGGAGGACAATTTCCTTGGGAAGGGCTAGAAAAAGACGGTCTGATTTTTGGCATAGGTCTAACACCAGCTGACCATGTGTTTTAGGCATCTTCCATTAAGAGCCTTCTTAACTGCGCTAAAGCAGAATGCTGTGTCCGTCATGTCAAGTAATTGGTGAAAGTGCAGTCTTGGGGGTGTGGATAAATTAAATTTGTGGAATACAGATAAAACAAATAAAACTTTTTTTTTTTTTAAAACGAAATGGATTGTTTCAAAACTTCTGATAGAGATTTTTTTCTTATGTCGAGTTTTGATTTTATATGTTGACAAAACTTCCTGGAAAATGTCCAGCAGAGTTTTACGGGGTATAAGCCTTTCTGAAGTGGGAAATTAAAGTTAGCCTAAAGGGGAGGGTTTTTTGGTTTGTTTTTTAAAAAGGAGATTTAAAACTACCTTTGTGAATTGTTTAGATGTTCCAATCCAATATTTGCATTTTTTCTCTGGCAAATCTTGTTGTGTACAGAAAAAAATTTTTTGCTTGTCTGTGGTATATCCCCCCCTGAAGGTTCGCCTTTTTTAAAAAATTTTTTGAAAAAAAAGGAATTGCTATTTTGGGAGAATGTTTAGTAAATTGTGTGGTGACCGGAGAAGTGTTAATCAGGGGGAACTTAAACAGCGGCCCTCAAATTTTTCTTGTCGAAATGTAGAAATATTTTAGTTCAGATGCCAAAGAAATTTTCTCCAGCAGAAACGAAATTCTAAAGATTGTTTTTCAAAATTATGGTAAATTACTATTGAATATGTCACTGCTTTTAGTTTCCCAAATTTTAAATGGCGTATGTAATGGGCCCAACAAGGACGTATACATAATCTCTAAAGGAGGATGTGTTTAAATGATTTTTTTTAGTGTCAGATGATTTTTTTCTCAAATTTTTGACTCAGTCGTTGTTTGTTGCGGAGCGTTCTGATTCCGATCACCTTCCTTTAAAATTTAATAAATCCGTAATAATACAGGTGGGAAACTGTTAAGCCATTGTTATAAAAAGTTTGTAGGGGATAAAAAAACAAATCTCATTTTTAAAGAAAATCTCCAGGTTTGAACATGTGTAAAATTTTTTATTAATGCCTTTCAGATGATTGATGAACATTAAAAGCTTTAAGTTTGTTTAAGGGTTTTAAAAAACCAGTGTGAATTTGAAAAACAGGTACTATCAAAAAGGCCCATCAATGATACTTGGTTTGTAATGAATTAAAAAGTAGAAATTAAGGCAAAAACTTCTGAAGATTTCCGAAAAACATTAAGAAATGAGGAAAAAAACTGTAGTGTTCAAGAAGGAATATAAATGCAGCTTAAAACGAAAAAAAACAGTTAAAAAAGCCTTACTTGCAGTATAGTCCTATCTCTTCTCAAACCCCAGTTCTGGAAAAGTTTAAGAAGGCGTCATTTAAAAAAAGCAGCCAAAGAATGTTATCATTGACAGATGGTTCAACTTTCAAAACCCGTTGGAGAAAGACTATTAGCCCAACCCCCGATTACTGTGTTGACGTGATGGAATGAGGACATTTTGATCTCCATATCTAAAGATGAAAAATTTTGGGCACTTAGAAAAATTTAAAAAGGAGAAAAACAGCCCGGGCCCGATCAAACATTTGGGAATTGCTAAAATTGGAGGTGAAAAAATTGGCTTTCCTTCTAAAAAATTCAACAAAATTTTTGATGTGGGGCTTTTTCCAGAAACTGGGGGAAATCTATAAACTAACATTGCAAAAAAAGGGGGATGTTTAAACCCAAAACTACCGGGGAATTTCTCTTTCTGACATAAATAGTAAGTTATTAGTACTATTATTAACAAAAGGCACAAGAATGGTTATGAAGAAAAAATATTAAGGTGGCACCAAAGGGGTTTTAAGAGAGGTTTTCCCCTATGATCCAAAATTTACTCTCTTGGTTTTTACGAAACAGTTTGCTCATAACCGTAAGCTCTATGTAGCATTTATTGACTTGAAAAAGCTTTGATTCTTTAACAGGAATTGTTGTGGCCTATTCTCCCAAAAAATGGGGGAAGGTAAAAATTACATTTTGAGAGCCTGATCAGAAAGTCAGAAGCAAAAAGATGTGGAAAAAGTGACTGCAAATAACTGTACCACTGGTTTAAACGGTGAGTATTAGCCCCTTATTGTTTCCCGTTTTAAACAAAGAGTTAACCAGAGACATCACAATAATGGTAAACATGGTGCCCCGTTTCCCCCCAAAATTTCTCAGAGTTGTTTATTCTTCTGCTTGCTGATGATGTTATCCTGCTATCTGAAAAAGTCGAGGTTTACAAAAAACAGTTAAACCTTAAACATGCTTCAACAGCACTGGGTCTTGGTTTAAATTTAGAAGAGTAATATTGTTGTATTCAGAAAAAGGGATATTTTGCTGCCAAAGAAAAAAAGGGTTTTACAAAAAGGGAAAAATCTGCTGGTTAAGTAATAAATATTTAGGAATCTTTTTTTTACTAAGCTTTGTTTCACAACTGATGTAAAGATCTGGCAAGTGTGGAAAAAGAAATTGTTATTTGGTTGAAAAAACTCGAATATTGAATAAAAACTCTTTTGATTTGTTCATTTGATATTTGATGCACAAATACAACCCACTGTGTTAAAGGTGCAGAAATATGGGCTTGGGTGCAGCTGTAAAAAATTGAATCATACACCCTTTTCTTTAAAGCAGTTTTTGGCTTTGATAAACGTACACCCTTGCTTGTTTATAGTGAAACTAAAAAATACCCTTCTCTGTTAATGCTGCTGTAAATCATTAGTTTTTGGATTAAGATTCTGCATTGAAAGAGCAGGACCATTTAAATCCTACAAGTGTTTTTGCTAGTGTCAAAAGGGGAAAAAAAAAATTTTGGGGAACACAAAAAAAAGTACCCGTTTTTTTGTGAACTCGGGGTTTGGGTTTGTTTTGGGTCAAACAAGGAGTCGGAAATTGTAGAGAGTTTTTTAACGTTTAGGCAAGATTGATTTCTGCCTTTGGGAGCAATGGAGTAATCATATCAAAACAGTGAAAGATTTCAATGTACAGACAATTTATAATTCGCATGAGTCAAACCCTTTTCTACAACTTTATTGGGTTACATTTGAAAAGAATAAATTTTAAGTTTAGACTTGGTGTATCGATTAAATGTTCATAAATTCGATACAGAAACATGATATTTTACGACGTCAGGGTGTTATGCCCATTATGTAAGCAATCCGGGGATAAGTACACTTTGTTTGTGCTGTCCCCGTATTTGGGGATGTTAGGAAACACATCCCCGTTAAATATAGTAACAGCCTAATTTTTTTAGACTCTGTTTACTCCTGGGTCAAGTATCCCAGGTTGTGCGCGCCTCACTTTATTTTTGTGAAAGCTCAGAATAAGAGAATAATGTTATCCTAAGTGATATTTTTTTTTAGCTGCTTTGTGGTATACAGTAACATGTTGGCTGTGTGTGTGTGTGTGTGTGTGTGGTGCGTGCGTGCGTGCGTGTGTGTGTGTGTTTGTGTTAAAACTAAAAAAACTAAGCGTTCGGCAACCCCTTCATGTATGGGGCCAAAGGCCTTTTTTTGAAAAAAACGTTCGAGTTCAGTTCGAGTTCCTCTCTCCTCCTCTCTCTCCTTCTCTCTCCTCACACCTCACACACACACACAACACACACACAACACACCACACACACACTAACTTACAAACACAACCCTACACACCACACCATACACACACACCCACAACACACACCTCTTACAACACACACTAACAACTCACACACACACCACCCAAAACACACACCCATACACACCCCAAAAACCCTACACATACACACCATACACCACACACCCAAACCACCACACCTACACACACACACCCTAACTACACACCATACCACCACCCCCCCATACACACCACCCTACACACACCCACCCTACACACACAGAGAGAATTTTTTCAGGTTTTCATAAAGGGGTGGACAGAAAGGGTGGGAGGAAGGGGAGGGGGGGTGGGGTTTGGGGGGGGGGGGGGGGGGGGTGGCTTTCACTGACTTTTTCCACTTCACCTGGGTTTGCAGTCAGAGAGCAGCACTGTTGACATAACAATCAGAGCCCACCAGCCTCCCCCCCTTCCTTTTTCTTAGAGTGAGCCTCTCTCTCTCTCTCACCTACCCTCTCTCTCTCTTTCTCTCTCTCTCTTGTAAACACACACACACACACACACACATACACACACACAAACAACAACACACACCAACACACACACACACACACACACACACACACACACACACACACACACACACACAGTTTCTTTCTCTCTCTCACACCCACAGGGCACATTTGCCCTAGATATGTCCTTACTTTTGCTATGTGATTACTTGGGTATAAGACCTCCTTTGGGTTGAAGATGCTGTGATGACACTGTGAATGTGGTCAGTGTTGAATGGTGTCTGACTGCACTGTGGTCAGCCATGATGCTGTGATGAAAACCTGTGAATGTGGTCAGTGGGGAAGGGTGCCCTGACTGCACTGTGGTCAGCCAGGATCTGGGGATGACACTGTGAATGTGGTCAGTGTTGAATGGTGTCCTGACTGCACTGTGGTCAGCCAGGATGCTGTGTTTACACTGTGAATGTGGTCAGGTTGAATGGTCTGACTGCACTGTGGTCAGCCCATGATGCTGTGATGACACTGTGAATGTGGTCAGTGTTGAATGGTGTCTGACTGCACTGTGGTCAGCCATGATGACACTGTGAATGTAGTCAGTGTTAAATGGTGTCTGACTGCACTGTGGTCAGCCAGGATGCTGTGATGACACTGTGAATGTGGTCAGTGTGTATTGTTTATTATCTGCAGGACTGGAGACAGGCATGGATTATGCTGAGCTGGAGGTTACTGAACTTCATGAATAAGGTGTGTATTATGTCAAGTGTGTGCGTGCGTGCGTGTGTATGTGTGCACACATATATGTATGCTATTTATCAGTCATGTAACTTACTTGTTGCTGTTGTTTTCATGTAACTTACTTGTTGCTGTTGTTTTCATGTAACTTACTTGTTGCTGTTGTTTTCATGTAATTTAAACTTGTTGCTGTTGTTTTCATGTAACTTACTTGTTGCTGTTGTTTTCATGTAACCTACTTGTTGCTGTTGTTTCATGTAACCTACTTGTTGCTGTTGTTTTCATGTAACCTACTTGTTGCTGTTGTTTTCATGTAACTTACTTGTTGCTGTTGTTTTCATGAAAACCTACTTGTTGCTGTTGTTTTCATGTAACCTACTTGTTGCTGTTGTTTTCATGTAACCTACTTGTTGCTGTTGTTTTCATGTAATTTCCCTTGTGCTGTTTTTTTCCCATGTAACTTACTTGTTGCTGTTGTTTTGAGTCAAACCAATCATGGATTGTCTGGTGATGAATCCTGGTGTGTATGTACTGTCATGTGAAGGGTCAGCTGCTTTCATCACTTTTTTTTTTCTTTTCTGTTCAGATCTAAAACTGGATCATCTTGATCTGAGAAGGCGACACAAATCAGTAATCTTTACTCAAAATGAGTAGTTAAAGGCATGATGGTGCTCACTTTGGAAATGAGCTAGTCTGTTACATAATCCTTTGTTTTCAGATGGTATGCAGGCATGGTACATCTCCGTGAATTCGTGGGAATCCATGAAAAGGAAGGGGAAAAAATTTAAAAGGGGAACACCCCCCACCACCCCACCGAAACTGACTTAGGCCTAAAAGGATGTAAGTGGTCCTTTTGGATTACTCCCTTCTCTTCTTGACATCATTTATTTTTTTTATTTATTTATACTAAATTTAAGTCACGAGATTTCTTTGCATTTAAATTTGGGCTGCTCTCTCCCCCGGGAAAGCGCGTAGTCACAAGAGCAGCGCCACCCATTTTTTTTTTTTTTTTTTTTCCTGTCTGCTTTTGTATTTATTTCCCTATCAGGATGGCTTTTTTCTAAGAATTTTGCCCGGGACAACTCTCTGTTGCCGTGGGTTCTTTTTCGTGCGCTGCATAATTTCTGTAACACACGGGACCTTGGTTTAAACGTCTCATCCGAAAGACAGCGCCCCGACCACCACTCATGGTCTAATGGATGTGGGAAAAGTTTTGGGCCCAGACGGGATACGACCGCACACTTCCGACCCGGACTTTTCCCCTTTCTAGACAGGCGCGTTTCCTCTAGACCAAACCCTCCAGGAGTCATCCACAAGGTAGCAAGTGGCCTGTCTCTGTTTTAAAGAAGGGGGCCCTGTGTATCAACCATAGGTATTGGGTTTTCATGAAAGGGATGGACCAGAAAGGGGATGGTAGGGAGAGGGAAGGGGAGGGTGGGTGGTGGTGGTTTGGTTTTTTTGTGGGGGGGGGGGGGGGGGGGGGGGTGGCTTTTTCCCCCTGACTGTTTCCATTCACCTGGGGCGTCAGAAGCAGCACTTTGACATAACAATCACAGGCCCACCCCCAGCCCCCCCCCCCCCCTTTTTTTCAGGAGTGACCCCCTCCTCCTCTCTTCTCTCCTCACCCTCTCGTCCCCTCCTCTCAATCCCCTCTCCC
>JAQIHA010001429.1:0-11356 GCA_028751875.1 Rapana venosa
GGGGGGGAACGGGACAGCCTAGGGGTTAGAACTTGCGCCGGCAATCTGACCCCGGGTTCAATTCCCGTTCAAGGGGGATATTTTCTTCTGGAGTTAACATCAGTGCAGACTCCACTCTCCCCAAAAAGTCCTTCAGATGAGACTATAAACCAAGGCCCCGTGTGCGAACGCACGCAGAACATCTTGCGCATATATTAAATCCTGTTCCGATTTTCGAAGAGCAGGCCTTTGCGTGCCGGTGGGTACAGATGACAGAATTGTTAAAAAACGCATACATACAGGGACTAGATGTTAAAAAGCACACAAGTGCTTATTCCATTATCCTCGATATAAAAGAATAAAATGGAAAAAAAAAAGTGTACACACACCACAAACATCCCCCCCCCCCACCACACCACACACAACACCCCCCCCCCCCCCCCCCCACACTAAAACACCTCATTCCACACGCTAATACTGGTAAAAGTACAGGAGGCCTAATCCTTTCAACAAGTCACAACCACGGGTGGGTGAAGGTAAGCAGGCAGGCATTCAACACAAGTGCATTACACCACGCCCCAACCAAGCACCTGTGCTGTAGCAGATGTCACAACTGGGCACACATACAACACACACACACACACACACACAC
Organism: Rapana venosa; assembly: GCA_028751875.1. NCBI lineage: Eukaryota > Metazoa > Mollusca > Gastropoda > Neogastropoda > Muricidae > Rapana > Rapana venosa. Next base: position 632 of record JAQIHA010001429.1, read on the forward strand.
ACACACACATACACACACTATATTCAAATTCAGCAGAAATGGTAAATGTCTGCGTGGTGAGGATATCACTAATACTCATATAATATTTGAATGCAGGCGCACAAAAGCTTTTTTAACCCCAGTTTTTCTGAAAACTCCCTCAGCAGCATATTCAATAACATGAATTTGGTATGTAATATTGCGAAAGGTCTCTGGCACAATCCTATAGGACATTTGTCTATAACCTCATTAAGTTTAATGGTTGGTTTTTGTTTTTTGTTTTTTGTTTTTAACAGGTTTTCTTGCTTTGTGAAGTTTCTGTTTTGCTTATGTAAACTATTTTCCCCTTGTACACATTTCAGTAGGACCTCTACACCCCACTCAACTTCCATGCATTTTTCCCCCGTCTAATATCACTGAGAGAGAACAGACGTAAAATCGAAGACAACAACAACAACACACATTATATGCAGGCACACCTGAGTTCAGCACTGTCACACACACACTCACAGACATACACACATGTATACACACGCGCATGTGCACACACTCACACACACACACGTACACAAACGCGCACACACACACATTATACATAGCTACATTACTGTTATTTCATGTTTCCACATTGTTGAGTTTAAATTTTGCTCCTGTTTAAGAGCATTATCATTATTGCTTTTCTAGGGTTTTTCACTTTTTTGTTTTGTACAAAAATGCCAACACTGATGCTGTTTCTTAACCTTTTCTCCTTCCATTCCTTCCTCTCCCTTCTTAAATTTCAATCACACTTTCCACTTCCCTCATGTAATATCACTAAGTTAGAACTTAGAGTGAACAGACGTTACATTGAAGACACCAACAATACACAAACTTTCCGTTTGCTATCAAGTTCAGCACTGTCTCTTTCACACACACACACACACACACACACACACCACACACACACACACACACACACACACACACACGCACAACACACACACACAACAAAGGGGGACGGGATAGCCTAGTGGTTAGAACATTGCACTTGCAATCTGACAACCTGGGTTCGATTCCCGTTCAAGGGGATATTTTCCCCTGGAGTTAACATCAGTGCAGTCCTTCGGATGAGACTATAAACCGAGGCCCCGTGTGCGAACGCATGCACATACGTTAAATCCTGCTCCGCTTTTGGGAAGAGTAGGACATTGTGTGCCGGTGGGAACAGATGACAGAATTTTCAAAAACAGCATACACATGGGGACTGGATAGAAAAAAAACACACAAGTGCTTATTCCATTATCCTCGATATAAAAGAATAGAATAGAACACACACACACACACACACACACAAAAGACACAGAGGCACACATGAAGGAGGGGTAAGAGAGAGAGGACGTCTGGTATCGCTATAAATTTAGTGGAAGGACGTTAAACTGAACAACTAACTTAAAAACTAAATAACCACACACACCACACTGCAGCCAGTCCCACTTTTCACTCAGGGCCATCGGCTTGGCCCAACGGCCTAACAGTAAAACTGGCCAGCCCAACGGTACAACTGGCCGATTAAAGCTGTCACACAAATTGGTCCCCTGTCCCTAATCCTAGGATAATCTCCCCCCTCCCCCTTCCCTCAATGCTACAGGACAACGGTGTTTTTTTCGATACGACGCCAACAGACAGACCTTTTTTTTTTATGTGTGTGTGTTTTGTTTTGGCCTGTGCTGACCCTATCAAGCAGAAAAATGCAGCTTAGGATTTTGAAAACTTGGCGAGTAACTGTAGAGTCCGTGTGTGTGTGTGTGTGTGTGTGTGTGTGTGTGTGTTTTGGGGGGTGGGGGGGGGGTGAGTGTGTGTGTGTGTTTGGGTGGGGAGAGGGGGGGGGGGTTGAGGGGTGTGTGTGTGTGCAGTGTAGTGTGTGTGTGTGTGTGTGTGTGTGTGTGTGTGTGTGTGCAGTGTAGTGGTGTGTTTGGGGAAGGGGTGTGAGTGTGTGTGAGTAGTGTGTGTGTGTGAGTGGGTGGGGGGGGGGGGGGGGTGAGAGAGAGAGAGAGAGAGGAGAGAGAGAGAGAGAGAGAGAGATTCGGATTCGGATTCGGATTCGGATTCGGATAGTTTATTCATTAGGCCATGGCCCCTCATGAAGGGGATTGTGAACAAAACATACAACATGAAAACCATAAAACAGCAAATAAACACATTAATTCTTATAGATATGTAACAGAACCGCATGACTATGACGTGGCGATTTCTCTTAACTTGAATGCTTTAAGCAGGAACAGAGACAAATTCTGTACGTCCTTGTGTCTCACAGATGAATGAGTAAAGTTAGTTTGAAAAGACATGGCTGATGATAATATTTGGCAATATATATCTTTCTCTAATATCTTGATAAGCTGGACAGCATAGCACAAAGGTACTTCATCTTCTTTATCTATTCTACATAATGGACAAATCAAATCATTATCATTAAATTCTCTGTATCTAAAGTGATGTGTGGCTAAATCAGACACACTAATCTAAATCTGGCCATAATATATCTAAAGTGTAAATCCATATCAAGTGTCAAATATAATTTCAGTTCATGTGAACTGGAAAATGTTCTATACAGACTGAATCGTTCACTAGTTTGAATGTGATCATCCCGTCTTGCCATCTGTTATCAATTAAACGTTGACGGAAAACTTTAATAAATACATTTATACTACCAACACCTTGATTTACCCACACATCACCAAAGCCATGTTTACATAGACACGTACATCAGTAACCCAGTTGTTCTTTCCTCTACTATCTAATTCAGACAACATTCTGTAAGCCTTAAAAGGAATTCTTGTTTCCTCCATTTGCAAAATTCTAAGCCAATAACGTATGGTTTGCACAGCAGAATTAATGTAAATTGGGTATCTATTAGTCTCACCATACACAAAATCATTAGGAGTTCGCCTATCAACACATAAAAACCTCTTTAAAGCATACAGGTGCAAGGACTCGCAATGACTAGCTGCATTACTTAACCCCCATAGTTCAGAACCATACTGTGCAATAGGTTGTACCTGCGCATCAAATAATTTAAGAACAACTTTAGAGACGTACTTTGTAAAGAAGAGAGTCTTCTCATAATACATATTAATGCATGTTTTGCTTACCTGCAAGATCTTTACACGCAGAAACAAAACTTAAACGTGTACTAAAATATATTCCTAAATACTTGTAAACATTGACAACTGGCATTATAGTATTACCATACACCCATCTTTCTCTCGCACTTAAATGTCCCCCCTTCCTAAACACAATGATATTACTTTTAGTCATATTTACTTTTAGTTGAAGAGAAGTAGCTGCATGCGCAAGTTATTCAGTTGTGTCTGTAAACCGATAACAGTTTCAGATAACAATACAATATCATCTGCCAACAAAAGAATAAACAATTCTAAATCCCCATAAGAAATTGTAGCACCATGTCTTCCATTTGCAATAACTTCCGCAGCTAGTTCATTGATGAAAAGAGAAAACAACACAGGGCTACATACATCACCTTGTTTTACTCCAGAAGTACAGTTTATACAATCTGTTAGTTGTGCACCACTTCGAACTCTACTTTTCACAGTATCATACATGCTATGAATACATTTATATAATTTACCTTTTACTCCATTTTTCAACAGTATAGGCCACAACAAATGTCTATTTACAGTATCAAAAGCTTTTTCAAAATCAATGAAAGCTACATAGAGCTTTCGATTCAAAGAAAATTGTTTTTGAACTAAGGCAAGAAGCGCAAACATATGGTCAGTAGTAGAATAACCTTTCTTAAAACCAGCCTGATGGTCACCGGTGATATTATTACATTCTACCCACTCCTGTATTCTTTTGTTAATGATAGTACTAAATAGCTTGCTACTTATGTTACTGAGAGAAATACCCCTATAATTATTCGGATTATTGACATCGCCCTTTTAAACAATGGTTAAAACAATAGATTCGTCCAGCTCTTTGGATAGATACCCTTATCAAATAAAGCATTGAAAAATGTTACAAAAAACTGTACAACCTGGTTATTTGAATTCTTGTATATTTCACTAATAATGCCATCAGGCCCAGGGGCCTTACTTGATTTCAATTTCCTCAGTGCATAAAGAACTTCTTCTCTAGAAATTGGGCGATTGATAAAGTCATCGTCCTCAATATCTTCAATATCTATGTGCATGTTTTCGTTAGTTATTTCTTTTTCCAGAAGGGTTTGAAAATGATGAAACCAAACATCAAGACTTATTTCATTTTTAGGATGCTTTCTTTTAAAAGAAGCTTTCTTAACTGTATTCCAAAATTCTTTTTGATCTTGTATTGTGTTGACAAGGTTAGATAATAGATCCTGGTTGTATTGCTTTCGCTTTCTCTCCAATAAATTTTTATATTCACGTCTACATTTTCTATATTCATGACGATCTTTTACAATTTTGGTTCTGCGATATTTACGTAACATTCTCCTGACATTTTTTCTATTATTTTTACATTCCTGATCAAACCAGTCACTTGGTCGCTTACTATTATTACTCTGAACAGGTACGCACTTCTTCATACACTCTGCACATTCTCGCAAACATTCATTAAATACCTCAAGTGCAAGGTTTACATCAACGTCAATTAGATCAATAGCATTACTAATTCTTGTTTGAGACTGTTCTGCATCTAGAAGCTCGCTAAATAGTCCAGCATTTCGTTATTCCACACAATTTCTCCAACATTTGATCGTTGGCTACCACATCCTCATAATATAAAATTTTCATTTGGAAAGCTACATTTAATGTTAATGGCATATGATCAGAATCAATCCGTTCAACAATGCACATTTTACAAGTGTCAAACACAAGAGAAAGAAGTTCACTCGATAATAAAAAATAATCATTTACACTGCTTCCAAAATCAGAGATATATGTGTAGCGACCTTCAAGATCACCATTACATACACCATTTAGAATATTCAAATCTAAAGCAGTACACATATTCAGAAGCATCTTTCCATATGCGTTCAAGCAAGCATCCTCTGAACAACGACTAGCACCAAGAGACTGGCTTTTATACTGAATGTGTAAACCTAAATTATCAGAAGAATTCAAAGAAATGTTCGATGTTCTGCCATTTAAGTCACCACAAAGAATCACATATACATCATTTTGTAACAAAATATCAGTTAAACATTCTTCAAGTATGTGGATTCCATTGTCAAGATCAAAATGTACATAGAAAGGGGACCCCTCAGGCGGAACATATGTACAAACATAAAATACATCTTTCAGTGTCCCAAACAACTGTTTATCAATATGAAAAAACATATATTGGCATATTGTGTATCAACCATCTTCACATATAAAGCAAAACAACTTTTTATTAAACACACTATGCCACCAGAACGTCTTCCATGCTTAGAAAATTTAATGGCAGGTTTACAGTAGACATCATAACCAGGAAAAACATTGCAATCAATTGTATCCATAAAGGATTCAACTAAACACACAAAGTCAAAACTACAGACAAAAGAGACAAAATCATGATCTTTAATTTTAGAAAACAAACCATTCACATTCCATGACATGAAAGAAAATGATCGCCTATTGTCAAAGGTTGGTGAATTATCAACACCCATATGATCACTTTCATCAACAGACGACACACCTTTATTCTCAAACATTCCATCAGTGACTGACAACAAACCTTCATTCTCACACACTCCACAAGTGATTGGCAACACACCTTCATTCACACACATTCCATCATTGACTGACAACACACCTTCATTCTCACACATTCCATCATCAACTGACAACACACCTTCATTCTCACACATTCCATGATCGACTGACAACACACCTCCTTTCTCACACATTCCATCATCGACTGACAACACACTTTCCTTCCAACATGACACAGGTTCATTCTCAACTATGTCAACACGCTGTGCCACTGTGTTTTTCACGTGCTCAGCATCAACTGCCAGCTCATGCCTGTTGCACTGGGCAAGAGGCTTGTGAGCATGTGCAGTAGGCCTATTTTCATACTGACATTAAGCGGTGTTGAAAATTGCTTGATACCCTCTCATCTGATTCTGGGTCCCTGGACAAAAATGGCACAAAGCAAAGGGCCGGCCGTTTTCCTAGCTTGGCCCCTCAGTTGACCATGATCATCAGAAAGAACTTTTTATTGTCAATGACAAGATGATCAAGACCATAAAGGCTCTCTGACCATCACTTCTAGCTTTTTTCAGATGGGTGCTAGTTTTTGTCTGATTCCGTACACGGGAGGAAAATCTTCACCAATGAAAACATTGCTACCCTTCAGTTTCTTTTTTTCTCTGAGAATGCGTAGCTTATCTTTATAGAAGGTGCATCTTGCAATTATTGGGGCATCCTGTTTGTCACCAAGTCGATGTACTCTGTCAAAGTCAATGTTTCGAGTCATGTCCATTTTGTCAGTCAAGAAGTCTTGAATGACCCCTTCACAGTCTTCTTTTGTTTCATTTGGATTACGAGTCATTCCATAGAAAATCAGATTATTTCGTTTTGATCTTCCTTCCAAATCGTCAGTCTTTTTCTCCAGTATGTCAACCCTGTTCATCAGTTCCGCATTAGTCTTTGTCAGTTCATTGTTCTGGTCACGCAGCACACTCACCTCCTCCCTCAGACTCACCACCTCTTCCTGAAGGACTGAGAACTTCTCGTTAAGGTCCTGAAGGCCCTGCTCCACAACACCAAACCTGGCGTTGATGTTGCTGTCCATGGACCTCAGAATCTCCTTGATTTCATCGAAGGAGGAAGGGTCCTGGGAAGAAGGCGGGGGAGAGGCTGATCGACGTCCGCTGTCCGATGTGCTGCGTGTCTTGGCCATGCTGGCCCTCCGTCCACCGCTGGTCAGCACGCTCTGCTTCAAGGCTTCGGGTCGTGGAGGCACAGGCCCAGGGTTCCTCTCCACGTCCCCACAGCGAAGAAGTATCCCGCCCCAAAATAGCAGGGTAAGGAGCAACCCAAGGTTACACAGTCCCAGTCGGCGACGCGGTGACTAACATGGCCATTCCATCGCGGCCTTTTCTTTGGCCCTTCGAAACATAAAGGCCAGGAATACGGGGTGAAAACACCCGCAGCCGCCCTGAATACCAGTGGTGCAAGAAGGCATGGTACCTCGCACTGTCTCTGACAGACTATGGTACCAAAGCAATGCCTCAGTACCGGATACTTTTTGAATATTGTGCACAGGTGTGACAGCACGTCATGCACCTGTGATACTCCAGTTCACGCCCCGAGAGAGAGAGAGAGAGAGAGAGAGAGGAGAGAGAAGAGAGAGAGAGAGAGAGAGAGAGAGAGAGAGAGAGAGACAGACAGACAGAGACAGAGAGGTAGGGAGGGAGGGAGGGAGAGTGTCTGTATTGGAGGTGTGTGTGTGTTGGAGGTAGGTGTGTGTGTGTGTGTGTGTGTGGTGGGGGTGGTATATATGTATGTGTGTAGTATGTGTGTGTGTGTGTGTGTGAGTGTGTTTGTGGTGGAGGGGTGTGTATAGTATACAATGAATGTGTGTGTTTGTCACTTTTTGGTGTAGACTGTAGTGTGTGTGTGTGTGTGTGTGTGTGTGTGTGTATGTGTTTGTGTGGTGAAGGGGTGGGTATACATATACATGTATGTATGTGTGTGTGTTTGTCACTTTGTATGTAGACTATAGCGTGTGTGTGTGTGTGTGTGTGTGTGTATGTGTTAGTGTGCACTTTTCCATGAGCTTGTTATGAAACACACAGCGGCTGTTGTGGACCTTCAGATTTGTTATAACACCATCAAGTATCATCACTTCTCCCTTCCCCCTTTACATTATCTTTTTCCGTTATCTTTCGACAGTCTGTCCTGTTGTTATAGTGTTAATCAGTGTTGATATTTTATTATACAGAACTTTGGCGCATGAAAATCACGATTATCCTCGTCTTCAGCAAATTCTTCTGCTTGTATAATCAGGTATCTTGTTCAGTTACAAAACGTCAATCTTTCTGCATTCAAAATAGATTGTTGATTAATAAGTGATTGTTAACCCTAACACAACTGTTTAATACTGAACATCAATTTTCTGCATTCAAAATAGATTGATGATTGATAAGTGATTGTTAACCCTAACACAACTGTTTAATACTAAACATCAATCTTCTGCATTCAAAATTGATTGATTGATTGACTGATAAGTGATTGTTAACCCTAACACAACTGCTTATCATTTAAAATATAGACCTTCTGCCTTCAAAATCGATTGATTAATTGATTACTGATTGTAAACCCTAACACAATTGATTATTAATTAAATCAATACAAAATATAGACCTTCTGCATTCAAAATTGATTGACTGATTGTTAACCCTAACACAACTGTTTCACACTAAACATCAATTTTCTGCATTCAAAATAGATTGTCTGATTGATTACTGATTGTTAACCCTAACACAATTGATTATTGATTAAATTAATACAAAATATAGACCTTCTGCCTCCAAAATTGATTGATTGATTGATTGCTGATTGTTAACCCTAACACAACTGTTTAATACAAAACATAGATCTTCTGCCTTCAAAATTGATTGATTATGATTGATTACTGATTGTTAACCCTAACACAACTGTTTAATACTGTTTTGTAAGAGTTAGGCCATGTGTGCCGGTGGGAAAGATGACGGGGGTGGAGAATTTACAAAAATAGCATAACACACGTGGGACCTAAAAAGTAAAAAACGCACTATAAGCGCTTATTTTCATTACCTCTGATATAAAAGAATAAAAAACAAAAATAAAAACATCAATCTTCTGCATTCAATATAGACTGATTAATTGATTATTGATTGTTAACCCTAACACAACTGCTTCCGCAGTTCATGAACTTGAATTTGTATTGATCTATAATACCACTATAGATCTGCCTTGGGCGACTTACAAAGTAAGTGAGAGAGAGGGAGAGAGAGAGGGGGAGGGAAGGGGACGAGAGAGAGACAGAGTTGGAGGAGTGAGGAGGAAAGAGGGGATGGGGGGTAAAAATGGGATTAGACCGAAAGGGAGAGACGAGACGGGTTTTGTTTTTTTTTGTTTTGAAGGGGAGATGATGGTGTTGTTTATTGTTTTTTTAAAAATGAGAAGAGGGAGAGAGAGAGGGGAGAGGAGGGGAGGGAGGAGAGACAGAGATGGAGAGAGAGAGGGAGAGAGGAGGGTAGAGAGAGAGGGAGAGAGAGAGGGGAAGGGAGAGGGGGGAGAGAGAGAGGGGGGAGGGGGAGAGAGATGAGAGAGGGAGGGATGAGAGAGGGGGAGAGAGGGGGGAGAGGGAGAGAGGGAGAGGAGAGAGAGGGGGGGGAGAGGGGGAGGGAGGGGAGAGGGAGGGGAGAGAGAGAGAGAGGGGGGAGGGGAGAGAGAGGGGGAGAGAGAGAGGGGGGGAGGGGGAGAGGGGGAGAGAAAGGGGGGAGAAGAGGGGGGGAGGGAGAGAGAGAGGGGGAGAGAGAGAGAGAGGGGGGGAGGAGAAAGAGAGGGGGAGAGAGAGAGAGGGGGGAGAGAGAGGGGGAGGGGAGAGAGAGAGAGAAGTGGAGAGAGAGAGAGGGGGAGGGGAGAGAGAGGGATAGAGATCGATAGAACGATTTAAATTTAAAAATTTAAAATTCTTTTTATATTGAGGATAAATAAATGGAATAAGCACTTATGTGGTTTTTTTACACATCAGTCCCTGTGTGTATGCGGTTTTGTAAATTCTGTCATCTGTTCCCACCAGCAAACAATGGCCTACTCTATGAAAAGCGGAACTTGAATTAACGTGTGTGCAAGATGTTCTGCGTGTGTTCGCACATGGGACCCTTGGTTTATACTATAGTCTCATCCGAAGGACTTGAGAGGGAGAGAGAGAGACAGGATAGGGAGAAGAGAGAGAGAGAGAGATAGATGGAGAGAGATAAAGGGAGAGAGAGAGACAGACAGACAGAGGGAGGGAGGAGAGAGAGAAGAGAGAGAGAGACGAGAGAGAGAGAGATAGAAAAATAGAGAGACAGATACAGACGACACTGAGAGAAGCTGAGATTGATAGCTGAGACAGACAGACAACAGACAGAAAGACACTGACTAACTGAGACTGACAGACAGAGACACCAGAATTTTTTTTCTTTTAACTTAATAATAATAATGTATGGAATTTATATTGCGCTGATCTTGTAAAGCAACAAATCAAAGCAGTTCTTTTAACTTAAAGACAAGCAAGAACAACACTCATGATACATCAGAATCAGATACAATAAGACAAGGGGAAAGGGAGAAAAAACCCCCACATCAAACTAAAAGGGGGACGGGATAACCTAGTGGTTAGAACATTGCGCTCACAATCTGACGACCCAGGTTCGATTCCCGTTCAAGGGGGATATTTTCCCCTGGAGTTAACATCAGTGCAGACTCCACTCTCCCCAAAAGTCCCTCAGATGAGACTATAAACCGAGGCCCCGTGTGCAAATGCACGCAGAACATCTTGCGCACACGTTAAAATCCTGTTCCGCTTTTTGTAAGCGTAGGCCATTGTGTGCCGGAGGGAACAGATGACAGAATTTACAAAACTGCATACACACGGGGAATGGATGTAAAAAAGGACATAAAATGCTTATTTTCCCTTATCCTCGATATAAAAGAAAAAGAAAAAAGTAAAGAAGAAATGCTCTACCAGGAATGTATGTATACATGTGTATATCAGGAGTGTGGTTTGTTGTTTCGAGTTATTAAAAAT
>JAQIHA010001430.1:0-2500 GCA_028751875.1 Rapana venosa
CAGCAAGTCGGTTCGTCGTCGTGTCGAAATGGAATTTATATAGCGCTATATCTTGCAAAAAACAAATCAAAGCGCTTTCATTCATCTTACTCATTCACATGCAGCCTTACAAATTCAAATATATACACACAAGCTCGCACACACACACACACACACACACACACACACACACACACACACACACCACACACACACACACACACACACACACACACCCCACACACACACACACACACGCACACACACACACACACACACACACACACACGCACGCACACACACACTCACGCACACACATAAAGGTTGTCCACTCGGCAGGGTGAAATTTGTAATGTATCACCACTGAAGGAAGGTTACCCTGATAGGTCTCTGACCACCCTTTACTGGTCAGTTTCCTACTAAAAGGAAACGACCCATATTTTCTTTTTAAAGGCTACTTTACCTTTTCACACTTAAAAAAAAACTTTCAGAAATTCAGCAACATCAAACTTTGCTCTCTCTCTCTCTCTCTCTCTCTCTCTTCTCTCTCTCTCTCTCTCTCTCTCTCTCTCTCTCTGTCTCTCTCTCTGTCTGTCTCTCTCTCTCTCTCTCTCTCTCTCTCTCTCTCTCTCTCTCTCTCTCTCTCTCTCTCTCACGAATTTGCTCTCTCCTTCCCCCAAGTGTCCACGCATCACATTACCTCAGCTGTATCCACCACCACCACCACCACCACCACCACCAACACCACACAAGTATATAAAATTATACAAACACTTCAGATCTCTGTCACTGATGAAAAGCACACTGAGTCACTTGCAGCCGCAACAAAGCAGCACCACCATCACCATCCTCATCCTCATCTTCTTCTGTCTCATTCGCACCGAGATACCATCCTGCATCTTTCACTGCCGGAGTGTTAAGAGTTGCTTCGTCTAGAGTGTCAGGGCACTTTGGTTTGGTTCAGTTGTATTGCAGTCCCAGCGAAGCAACTCGATTTAGGGACATACTGCACTGTTAACCAACCATCATCGAATGTAGTTGTTGCATTATGGGCCTTATGTGCTGTGTCTGTACTATCTGGTTATCTGTCTATCAACACTGTCACAGCACATGAGGTTAACTATGGCCTATTGTGTGAGTTGGTAAAGAGAGGGGAGAGTGGAGGGAAAGCGAGGGAAGGTGTGGGGGTGAGGGTTGGGGTCAATGAGAGGTGGTGGTGGTGGAAATGTGGTGTGTGTGTGTGTGTGTGTGTGTGTGTGTGTTCGCATATGCACACAGTTTGGTATACAAAGGGGAATGAGACAGTATTTTCTCTGTCTCTGTCCCTTTCTCTCTCTCTACAGCGCGTGCCTGCGTGCATGGTTTGCGTGGCGTGCCTGCGTGCAAGTATGTGTGTGTGTGTGCGCGCGCGTGCGTGCAAGAGTGTGTGTGTGTGTGTGTGTGTGTGTGTGTGTGTGTGTGTGTGTGTTGTTCTTCAATTTAACGTCTATTCACATTAAGTGTGTGTGTGTGTGTGTGTATCAGAAATCACAGACTACAGATGGGTGATAGGAGACATACTATATCGACTACACAACTACATTTGTTGACTGATTAAAGAGTGCCTGAATATATTGACAACATTGAGCCACACATAGAAGTTTTAATACATGCAACTGCCTTGATATCAATGATCAAAGTAAGCTTAAGGGTGTCAGTCATACACAGTGTGCCATGGAAACATATTGCGGTGGATCAGTCGACAACATGAGAGAGAGCGAGAGAGAGAGAGAGAGAACAATTTGAACAATTTTTATTTTTCAGAGGGTAATAGATTAAGCATGACATTGCTTTTTTACATCCAGCCCTCGGGGAAAAAAGAAGAAATAAATAATAAGGAAAAAAATGTGCATAATGTCAGAATTGCATAGAAACAATACACAACATACTTGTGCGCGCATGCGCGCACACACACACACACACACCACACACACACACACCTGAAAAAGCAAGCAAGATATAGAATACATCAGGGGAGAGGAGTGGAGAGGAGAGAGAGAGGGGAGAGAGAGAGAGAGAGAAGGATTGATGGAGAGAGAGTGAGAGAGAGAGAAGAGAGAAAGAGAGAGAGAAGAGAGAGCGTTAAGATATACATAGAAATGATGGAAAAACAAACAAAATTAATAGGAATGCATACTAACAAAATTAACTATACCATCCGGGGAGACAACTTATGTGAATGAAACTACTAGCGGTTCGATCAAAACATTTGTGGTGAAAACAGTGTGACATTTTTATGAGTCATCAGAAAATCATAGAACAGACTTTTAAATCTTGAAAACTTTGTTTCATTTTTTAGAAAGGTTGGGAGCCTATTCCAAAACCAGCTCCGCTATAAACTAGACTTGATTTGAATAGAGTAATAGCTGGTAAAGGGAGATTAATTTTATGTGAGTGTCGAAAGTTGTTTTCGCTGAACATGCTGCTCAAGAAGATGGGGCACTACCATGAAGAATTTTATGCATTAGTACACCTTTATTAA
>JAQIHA010001430.1:7500-11344 GCA_028751875.1 Rapana venosa
CAGTCTAGTGTTAACATCGCACAGACACGAATTTTTCCAGGAGGGGACATAGGGAGTGATCATGATCTTGTGATGATGACTTTCCGACTACGTCTAAAGAAAAATCCCAAGCGGAACAACATCAGATCAAATTTGCCCTCGAGAAGCTGAAGGACCAGAGGTATTAGAAATTTTTCAAGCAAAAGGGTAGGTGGAAAGTTTGCAGCACTCACTGTGTTAGACTCAGACCATAGACACACTGACGAATAGTTTCAATACAGCAGTGACTGAAACAGCAAAAAGAAGCTTCTTGGCAAACGCCGACCCGTCAAAAAACCATGGGTCACACCTAACATCCCACAACATGCGACAAGCGTAGAGAGTTGAAGAAAAAGAAAAATGAAACAAAAAAGAGCAGAACAATATAGGGCAGTCACAAAAGAATCAGGAAGGGCCATGACGGAGGCAAAAGAGAAATGGATCGGTGAACAGTGCCAAGACATTGAAGAGAACATCAAGAAAAAAAATAGCAAAAAAGTATCAGCTGGTGAAAGACCTGACTAGCACGAAACAAAAAAAGGTTTAACAATCCAAGACAAAAATGGGAAGTGTCTCACTGACGACCCAGGATATTCTGAACAGATGGACAGAATACTGCTCCGACCTGTATAACCTATAGAACCGCAGGCAGATCCAGAAGTCCTTAATGTACCCGAAAGCAAAGACACAGACAGTCCACCCTATCCTCCGAGAAGAAGTGGAAACAGCAGTCAGATCGCTGAAAAGGGGAAGTCAGCAGGGGGTGACAACATTCCAGCTGAGTTGGTCAAGCTGGAGGGGAAGCCATGATCAGCGCCTACTAAGAATCTGCAACAAGATCTGGCAGACAGGAAAATGGCCAACACCTGGACGCAGTCACTCATCATCACCCTCCCCAAGAAAAGGAAATCTACAACAATGCCATAATTACCGCACAATCAGCTCATATGTCACCCAAGCAAGGTCATGCTGCAGATAATATTGAATAGACTGAAGCCACAAGCAGAGACCATCATTGCTGAGGAACAAGCAGGTTTCAGAGCGGACGCAGCACAACAGAACAGATATTCAACCTCAGAATACTATGTGAGCGGTACCTTCAAACAACAAGACCTATTACCACGTATTTATCGATTTTAAGAAGGCATTTGACAGGGTGTGCATGCAGCTTTGTGGGCAACCATGAACTTGTACAGCATCAATGCAAACCTGATCAGAGGGCATCAAACAGCTGTACAGCGAGGCCACCAGTGCAGTGTACTACAACAACAACATTGGGAATGGTTTCGAACAACAGTTGGAGTAAGGCAGGGCTGTTACTCTCACCCACTCTTTTCAACATCTTCCTTGAGAGAATCATGGCTGATGCACTGGAACATTCATGAAGGATCAGTCAGCATTGGTGGCAGAACGATCACAAACCTCCGCTTCGCAGATGACATTGATGGAATAGCAGGATCAGAAAAAGAGCTTGCCAGCCTAACAGAACACTTGGATAAGGCCTCCAAAACATACGGCATGGAAATCAGTGCAGAGAAGACAAACTGATGACTAATAACACCAACGGCATTAGCACTGATATCAGGGTTAATGACCAGAAGCTGGAAACAGTTCAAAGCTTCAAGTACCTGGAGCCATTGTATCCGACCAGGGATCCAAGCCAGAAGTAGTATGATGCAGGACTGCACAGACAATAACAGCTTTGTCAAACTAAACACATCTGGAGAGATAAGAATATCTCACTTATCTCCAAGATCAGACTAATTGCGCTCCCTTGTCATATCCATATTTCTGTATGCCTGTGAATCATGGACCCTGACTGCAGATTTGGAGAGAAGAGTACAGGCAGTGGAGATGAGATGCTTTCGGAAACTCCTTGGCATCTCCTACAAAGACCACATAAGCAACGAAAGCGTGCATAACAGAATCCAGCAAACCATTGGACCCTTTGAGAACCTTCTAACGATCGTGAAAAAGCGTAAACTTAAGTGGTATGGGCATGTCACAAGATCTCAAGGAATTACAAAGACAGTTTTGCAAGGCACTGTCCAAGGAGGAAGAAGAAGAGGCAGACCAAGGAAGAGCTGGGAGGATAACATCAGTGAATGGACAGGCCTAGAACTCAACAAAACCCTGAGAAAGGCAGAACAGAGAGAAGAATGGAGGGAACTGGTTGCTGAGTCTTTGAGGGTGCCCCCACGGTCGTCAGACTACGGGACAGATAGATAGATAGATAGATAGATGGCTTGATGAAAAAAAAGCAAATGCACTGCTTATTCAATGTACCATCTGAAAATAAAAGTTTGACTTTGACTTTGACTTTGACACACATACGGGGACAGGATGGCCTGGTGGTTAGAATGATGTAATCGTGATCTGCTGACCCTGGTTCGAATCTCGTTCAAGAGGAGTTTTCCTTTGGAGTTAACATCAGTGCCGACTCCACTCTCCCCAAAAGTCCTTCTGATGAGACTATAAATCGAAGTCCCATGTGCGAACACGCAGAACATCTTGCGCACACGTTAAAACCCGTTCCGCTTTTCAGAAGAGTAGGCCATTGTGTGCCGGTGGGAACGGATGACAAAATTGACAAAACTGCATACACACGGGGACTGGATGTAAAAAAAGCAATGAGTGCTTATTCTATTATCCTCAAAATAAAAGAAAAAAATAACACAGACACATATGCACGCGTGAACACACAAACAAACATATACACACGCGCGCACACACACACACACACACACACACACACACACACACCACACACACACACACAACACACACACACACCACACACACACACAACACACACACACAGAGAAAACACACATACCCAAACACACGCACACACATTATTGATTGTTATATAACACACTGAACACGCGCCAACCCACATGTTACAAAACTGGCGGTATTGTGCATTTTCAAAGAGAATTCACTTTTGTTGGAATGGCTTCTGTAACGACAAAACAAAAACGCAAAATCACCAAGCACAAAAGCAAGAAACTGATAAAGAAGAAAGATGGTAGGACGGTTAAAACGTTCACCTGCCTGACAAATAAACCGTGATGTTCTGGGTTCCATTCCCAGCCTTGCCATTTCTTTCCCGTTTGAAGAAAAAATCGAACAGAATGTCAAACTCTTTCAATGAGACTATAAGGGCTAGGCCCCGTGTGTGAATGCACGCAGAACATCTTGCACACACGCTACAAATCCGTTCAACCTTTCGGGAGAGTAAGCCACTTCGTGCTGGTTGGAACGGATGACAAAATTTTTAAAACGCATGCAGATGTCGGAATGTGGCTATCTAAATGGTTTTTGTGTGTGTGCTTTTTTGTGTTTTTTGGGGGATAGGGGGTGGGGGGGTGGGGGTGGGAGGGGTGGTGGTGGTGGTTTCATACTCAAGAATCTCACCTTTGGTAAACTTCGAAGCTCTAGCCGGAGAATGAAAAAAAAGAGAGAAGAAACTGATAGGTAGATGTAGAGTAAATGGGTAATGGTATAATGTAAACCATCTGAGATCAGCCATTAAGAGAGATAGATAGTGGGTTTCATTTTACTAAGCTGTTCAGAGTGTCAGTGTATACAGTGAGGTTGTTGACTTGCCAGCTGCAGCTGCTGCTGCTGTTGTTGTTTTATTTTGTTACTAGTGCCTGGATTGTCTCCTGCTCACAGTTGAATATGGCATCGAATCAAATTGATAAAATCCTCGTAGTCAGAATACGGCTACCCGAATGGTGTGGGGAAAACCCCCCGTTACATACGCAAAAAATCCTATCATTGGTGAACATCACGGCTCTAGCCGGAGGATAGGAGGGAGGAA
>JAQIHA010001431.1:0-7500 GCA_028751875.1 Rapana venosa
TTTTTTTCTGCTGTCTCTGTCTTGTCTCTCTGTCTGTGTGTGTGTCATTGTCTCTCTGTCTCTATGTCTCTCTGTCTCTGTCTTTCTGTCTCTCTGTCTCTCTGGTGGTTGTGGATATACAATAACATTTTCATTTTTGTGCTTCCATATTTTTCTCACTAAAATACTAAGCAGCTCAGCATCCCCCCTTCATGTATGGGCCAATGGCTTTTTTGTGAATAAATTTTTCGAGTTTGAGTTCGAGTTCAAGTTCTGTCTGTTTGTCTGTCTGTCTGTCTGTCTGTCTGTCTGTCTGTCTCTCTCTCTCTCTCTCTCTCTCTCTCTCTCTCTCTCTCTCTCTCTCTTATGATTAAGCTTGTTGATACCATCATTCTCTACTGAAGAACAAGTTCACTTTCCACTGAACTGAAACCACCTTTGAATAACCTGAAATGGGCTTACAGAAAAAGACAAGCTACATCCCAAAATAGTCAGATTATGATGCCTTTCTGTGCCAAATTATATTAATCACAGTGGATTCATCCCCTAGTTCTGATACATTTTTTTTTAGCAAGACAAGGACTTTTCACTTTCTAAGCAGGTGCATTACCTCTAGACCACCAATCCACATTTATTTTCTGGAATTCAACAGCCATTTCTCCACTCCTCCAACCCCACCTCCACCCCCTTCCTCTTCCGCTTCCCTTAAATCCCTTATCGCCCCTGTTTTTTTGGGGGGTTAAGGGGAGGGCAGCAATATCTGATTCCGTCTGCAACTCTGACGAAAATAGCTCAGCGCTTCCCGCCAGATTGTCTTTGAAGCGATAGATATCATGGTGACATCTTCCATGGAGAATGATCCTAGCACTGGGCTGCAAATAGTGGTTATCTTTTCCTGTCTGCTTGTCTGTCTGTCTCTGTCTCCGTCTCTGTCTGTCTGTCTCTCTCTGTCTGTCTGTCTCTTGTCTCTCTCTGACTCTGTGTTTCTCTCTCTCTCTCTCTCTCTCTCTCTCTCTCTCTCTCTGACTCTGTGTTTCCCCCTCTCTCTCTCTCTCTCTCTCTCTCTCTCTCTCTCTCTCTCTCTCTCTCTCTGACTCTGTGTTTCTGTTTGGGTTTTTTTTTCTGTCTGTCTGTCTCTGTTTGTGTGTCTTTGTGTTTGTGCTGTCTCTCTGTCTCTAAGTCGCTCTGTCTCTGTCTCTCTGTCTGTCTGACTGTCTCTGTCTCTCTGTTTCTCTCTCTCTCTCTGACTGTCTCTGTCTCTCTGTTTCTCCTCTCTCTCTATCTCTCTCTCTCTCTCTCTCTCTCTCTCTCTTTATAATTAAAGTTGTTATGTAACCATCATTCTCTATCTAGAAGAACAAGTTCACTTTCCACTGAACTGAAACCACCTTGAATAACCTGAAAATGGGCTTACAGAAAAAGACAAGCTACATCCCAAAATAATCAGATTATGATGCATTTCTGTGCCAAATTAGATTAATCTCAGTTGATTCATCCTCCAGTTCTGTTACATTTTTTTTTAGCAAGGCAAGGATTTTTCACTTTCTAAACAGGTGCATTACCTCTAGACCACCAATCCACTTTTTTTCTGGAATTTAAACAGTGCTTTTTTTCACTCCCCCTCCCCCCCCCCACCCCCCCCACCTCACCCCACCACCCTTCCTCTTCCGCTTCCCTTAAATCCCTTATCGCCCTGTTTTTTTTTGGGGGGTGTGGTTAAGGGGAGGGCAGCAATATCTGATTCCGCCTGCAACTCGGACGAAAATAGCTCAGCGCTTCCCGCCAGACTGTCTTTTGAAGCGATAGATATCATGGTGACATCTTCCATGGAGAATGACCTAGCCTGGGCTCAACTCTTTTCTGTCGTCTCTGTCCTCTCCTTTCTCTCTTCTGACTGTGTTTCTCTCTCTCCCCTCCCCTCTCTTCTCTCTCCTTCTCTTCCCCCTTTCCTTCTCTCTTTTTCTCCTCTCTCCTCCTCTCTTCCCCTTTTGACTCTGACTCTGACTTGTTTTCCGTTTGGGTTCTTTTTTTTTCTTTCTGTCTGTCTGTCTCTTTTTGTTTTTCTGTGTGTTTGTGCTGTCTCCTGTCTCTAAGTCTCTCGTCTCGTCTCTCTGTCTGGTCTGTCTGTCTCTTCTCTTTTTCTCTCTTTTCCCCCTTTATATTAAGCTTTTTGTCCCCATCATTCTCTACTGAAGAACAAGTTCACTTTCCACGAACTAAAAACCCCTATGAATAACCTGAAAAAAGGGGTTTAAAGAGAAATGGCAAATTAACCCAAAAAAAGGGTCACACGTGCTGCTGTGCCAAATTAAATTTTTTCTCAGTTGATTATCCCCCATTTTGTTACATTTTTTAGCAAGGCAAGGACTTTTCACTTTCAAACAGGTGCATTACCTAGACCCCAATCCACATTTATTTTCTGGATTTAACAGCCATTTTCCCCCCTCCAACCCCCCCTCCACCCCCTTCCTCTTCCGCTTCCCTTAAACCCATCGCCCCCGTTTCGGGGGGGGGGGGGGGGGGGGGGGGGGTTTAAGGGGAGGGGAGCAAACTGATTCTGTCTGCAAATCTGATGAAAAAGCTCAGCCTTCCCGCCCGCTGTCTTTTTAAACGAAATTATGGGGACATCTTCCCGGAGAAGATCCAGCACTGGGATGAAAAAGGTGGTTATCTTTTCCCGTCTGTCTGTTGTGTGCTTTTCTCATGTCTATTGTCTGTTTTGTTTTGTTTCTGTCTGTCTGTCTGTCTCTCTGTTTTTTGTCTCTGTCTCTGTCTCTGTCTCTGTCCTCTCTCCTTGACCTGTTTCTGTTGGGGGTTTTTTTTTTTCTTTCTCTGGTTGGTTGTGTGTTGTCTCTGTCTGTGTTTGTGTGTTTTCTGTTCTGTTCAAGTATCTCTGTCTCTGTCTGTCTCTGTCCTCTTTTCTGTCTCTCTCTGCTATCCCCTATTTTACTTAATTAAACTTGTAAGCATCTCATCATCATCATTTCACTTTCTACTAGTGATTCTTTTTCATTGCTCTCTCTCTGCCTGTCTTGTTTCCCTTGTTGTTGTTTTTCCTTTTCTGCTTTTTTGCTTGTTTTTTTTCTGTCTCTGTATCTGTCTGTCTCCGTCTCTGTCTGTTACTCTCTCTGTCTTATCGTCGTTGCTTCTGCTATCACGTCTGTCGTCTGTCTGTCTGTCTTTTCTGTCTGTCTGTCGTCTTCTGTCTGTCGTCTTCTCTCTCTTCTTCTCCTCCTCTCTCTCTCTTTCTCTCTCTATTCCCCTCTTCTCTCCCTTTCTGTTGGGGGTTTCCCCTTTCTTTGGGGTCACAAGTGCTTTTTTGTAGTGTGTGTTGTGTTTGTTGTTTTCTCCTTTTTGTGCATCAAAATGCCCGTCACAAGGACTCCCAGCGATGTTGGAGTGTATGTTGAGCTCTGCACTTCAAGAGCAGACACTGTCCTCTTTCAAAGTGGACGGCAGAGGTGACCAGACTGTTGTTATTTTGCGATTCACAAACACAGCTGACAGCCATTTCCCTGTCACCCCAGGTCAAAGGTCATACCGCAAGAAATGTTTTAGCCAGGTATTTCGTGACAGAAAAAGAGCAGAAGCACACAGAGCAAACCTTGATGAAAAAGTGAAGGAACAGGTTTCGTCTCCCTCCAGTTTATTTTTACCCACCCCGCCCAGTCTAGTGTATGCTGCAAACTGTGCAGAAAGTGACGCTCCCACTGATGTGTTTATGCATGATTCTTGCCCTCCATCTTCCAATAGCTGTTATGATAATCAGCAGATTGACTTGACGCAACATGACATAGACAGACAGACAGTGACAGTCAGCTTTGACAGTAATAGAAAGTGACTAGATGTGTGGTGAAGTTGGGAATGGAGCGAAAGAATGTGATAGCCATGAAATGAGTGAAGAAGTCAGTGTGGAAGAGGTGTATAAGAGAGAGAAAAAGCGGATAGGGAGGAAGAAGTGAGCATGTCTGGTTCTGAATGTGTAGAGGGTGTGGCAGAATATTCAGGTGAATGTCTGGAAGAGCAGATGTGTGAGAGATCAGAAATTACGACCAGGGATATTATGAACAGCTTAAAAGAGCTCCATGACCAGTTTAGAAATAAAATGGACAATCTCCGCAGTGATCTAAAAGAAATGAAAACAACTGGCCAGACTGCTGGAGAACAATTTGTAGAGATGTGTCCTAGTTACTCCTGTAATGACTGATGACAGTGTGAAGTTGTTTCATGAGAGACAGTGTTGTCTAGGATAAGCATAAAACAAAAGCAATTGAATTGATGATAGTTTGTATCACAGGTATATTATTCATACTATGCAATTATTACAAACCCATGTTGTGGATTTCCATGCCATGTTGTCTATTTGGGCTGTCATTGACTGTATTTTTTTCAATTTATGTGTGCTGTGCCCAGTCCCCATCCCCCTGTCCCCTTGTGAATGGGTGTAAAGCTTATCACAAATAAATAATTGTCAATTGTCCCTTTCTGCTTGAATGTAGCTTGTTGATGTCATCATCCTCTATTGAAGTGCAAGGGCACTTTCCAATAAACTGAAGCCATCTTTGAATGACCTGCAAACATGTTTATAAAAAAAATGGCAAATTACATCACATAAAAAAACGTCAGAGTATGACGTATATCTGCACTA
Source organism: Rapana venosa (assembly GCA_028751875.1). Taxonomy (NCBI): domain Eukaryota; kingdom Metazoa; phylum Mollusca; class Gastropoda; order Neogastropoda; family Muricidae; genus Rapana; species Rapana venosa. The sequence continues at coordinate 4,628 of JAQIHA010001431.1, forward strand.
AATGACATCAGTCTCATTTGATTAATCTTCCTGTTCTGATACTTTTTTTTTAGCAAAGCAAAGACTTTTCATTTTCTAAGCAGGTGCATTACCTCTAGACCACCAATCCACATTTATTTTCTGGAATTCAACAGCCATTTCTCCACTCCTCCACCTAACCTCCACCCCCTTCCTCTTCCGCTTCCCTTAAATCCCTTATAGCCCCTTTCTTTAGGGAGGGGGGGTTAAGGGGAGGGCAGCACTATCTGATTATGTCTGCATCTCTGACGAAAATAGCTCAGCGCTTCCCGCCAGATTGTCTTTGAAGCGATAGATATCATGGTGACATCTTCCATGGAGAATGATCCTAGCACTGGGCTGCAAATGGTGGTTATCTTTTCCTGTCTGTCTGTCTGTGTGTCTGTCTCTATGTCTATCTGTCTGTCTTTGTCTCTGTCTCTGTCTGTCTCTCTGTCTGTCTACTTGCCTGTCTCTCTGTCTCTCTGTCTGTCTGTCTGTCTGTCTCTTTCTGGCTCTGTCTCTCTCTGTCTCTGTCTCTCAGTCTGTCTGTCTGTCTGTCTGTCTGTCTCTCTGTCTCTCTGTCTGTCTCTCTGGCTCTGTTTTTTTCCTTTTGTTTTCCTTTCTGGCTGTGTGTCTGTGTGTCTGTGTGTTTGCTATCTCTTTGTATGTCTGTGTGTGTGTCTGTGTGTGTGTGTTTGTGTTTGCTATCTGTGTGTATGTCTGTGTGTCTGTGTGTCTGTGTGTCTGTCTGTCTGTCTGTCTTTCTCTCTCTCTTTCTCTCCCTCCCTCCATCCCTCCCCCTCTCTCTCTACCTCTCTCTCTCTCTCTTTGTTTCCTGTCTTTCCCTCTCTGTCTGTCTTTGTCTCTGCTTCTAATCTGTCTCTGTCTGTCTGTCTGTATTTCTCTCTCTCTCTCTCTCTCTCTCTCTCTCTCTCTCTCTCTCTCTCTCTCTCTCTTGTCGGTCTCACTCTCTGTGTTTCTGTTTGGACCCCCCCCCCCCTCTCCCCTTTTCTTTCTGTTCGTTCGTCTGTCTGTCTCTCTGTATGTCTATGACTGTCTGTCTGTCTGTCTGTCTGCCTGTAAAGCAGCGAGGGAGAAGAGATGGGCACCACCCTCAAAATACTGGACCCTAGAGAAGCTGAGGTCTCTGACACATTGCACTTCCCAACAACCACATAGGTGGAGGGAACACCTTTACCTTTATCTGTAAATCGATAGATATTTATTTATTCATTTATTTATACCACTTTAAGTCACGATATTTCTCTGCGTGAAATTCGGGCTGCTCTATCCAAGGGAGAGCGAGTCGCCACAAGAGCAGCGCCACCTTTTTTTTTTTGGGGGGGGGGGGGGGGTTGTGTGTCTGCAACTGTATTTGTTTCCCCATCAGAGTGACTTAAAAAATTTTTTTTTGCCTGGGACAACTCTCTTGTTACCGTGGGTTCTTTTACGCGCGCTGATTAATTTTGTGTAACACACGGGATCTCGGTTTATCGTCTCATCCGAAAGACTAGCGCCCAGACCCCCACTCATGGTCTAATGGATGGAGGGGGGGAGGGAAGTTTTGGGCCCAAACGGGATTCGAACCATCGCACACTTCCGACCCGGACTTTTCGCTTTAGTGGGATGGGGACTGGGCACAAAACACAGAATCAACGAAAAGCATAATTAATTAATGACAGCCCAAACAGTCTTCATGACATGGATTCCATATCATTGTTCTATATACATATAATGTCATTCATCGGACCACAGTTTCTTCATGTTGTTAAGTCAGTCCGGAAGTGTACAACACATTAATCAAGAAACATCTTTGTAAACATTTCCCTTCAACACAGCAGTGGTCCTAGCAGTGCACTGTCTCATGTCACGTAGCATGAAGTGGACATCTTCAGCCTTCTCCGTCATTTGCTGCAACCTTTCCATTACACTCCAGTTAAAAGTCTTTTCCCTTTCGCAGTTTACCCCCATCTTCCAAAAACCCCCCACACTCTGCTCTTTTTCATTCCTGCACACTCTTCCTCACTCTCTTCCCCCCACACCCTTCCCACTCTACCTTCTACACCCCCCCCCCCCCACCCCCCTCTGCACGCACTTCTCTGTCATTTTTGCATCATCACACCCTACCTTTCTTAAAATGTTTTTCGTGATTTTCACACCCCTTCCCATTTCACATCTTCCTCTTCATTCCTGTTATCTGGACACAATCTTTGATTCCATTTATGTAACTACAAACATCTTTTGTACTTCACAATTTCAACATGATTCATTTCTTACATTTTTGTCAAATGAAATTGTCACTGTCTGTCTGTCAGGTCTCCATTTCATTCAATACTTTGCCCTTTTTGACAGTGGTTGAAGAGGGAGGGCAGTGGGTTCTACAAAAACATTCCCTGCAGTTTGTTGTCAAAATGGCCTTAGTATAGCACAAACTAGGGGGGGGGGGTAGAAAAAAACCCGGGGGGGTGAAACTTGTTCATTCATTTTTCTTTGGTTTTTTTCTATCCCTTTTTCTCTTAATTTGTCTCTATTCCCCTGAGACGGACACTTCTTGCGATACTTTGCCTGTTGAACGGGAGTAAAAAGGGGGTTGGCGGGCAGCGTTACTTCAACTGCTACTTGTCAATCGAACAAAAAACATTTTTGATTTTCTCGCCCTCCACTTTGAATAAGACCCCGTCGTTCATGCAATACTGCGTTCAAATGCACTCCAAGGTTAAGGGAGGCCCACAACTGGCATTTTGAACAGGAATTGTTGAAGAAAAAAAAAAAAATTTATCAACTGGAGAGAAAGCGTCTTGTGGCACCCAAACAAGGGAAGCCATCCGGGAGAGAGAAAGAGAAAAGAGGAGAGAGAGTGGAGAAAAGGAGCG
>JAQIHA010001432.1:0-2500 GCA_028751875.1 Rapana venosa
ACAACAAAAAAAAAAACGACTAACAAAAAACCCCTTCAGAACTGCATCATGGGAGCAGCAGGGGAGCGGGAGGGGGGGGGGGGGGGGGGGGGGGGGGGGGGGGGGGGGGGGGGGGGGGGGTTGGGGAGGGAACAGAGGGGTTACATCTATATGAAAAAAAAAAGACATCTGGAGCAAAAGGCACTAGAATTCTATCTAAAATAAATACTATCCTTTTACCTGCCATTTTCTTGTCCCCCTCCACTGGATGTTAGGAAACAAAAAAATCTGCCTATGGCAAACATTTGTCTCAAAGAGAAAGAAAAAAAAAAGTTCTTTGTCCAAAAAAGGATGCGGGTGCGAGTAAACGATGAAATCAGACTAGATCGCTGGCATGGGGAAGGTCTGTGGTGGTGGTGGTAGCGGGGCAGGGGGAAAAGGGGAGTGGGGTGGGGGGTGGGGGGGGGAGTGTTGATTGATATTCTGAGTGGGAAGGGGTGGGGGTGGGAAGAGAGTATTCTGTCACACTATGTCACAACAACGCCTTATGTCACAATGGTGACACAATATGATGTTGTTGTGACGCTGTGTGGCAGAACGTAGGTGTCTAGGTGTCTTCTTCATTCGCGTTATGAGTTTGTCTCCGGGTGATCTCCATCGTTCCTTTTGTGCATGACGAATTCGTCCGCTGGCTGTGGTCTGCAACAACAATATTAGTATAATGTATAAATGCATGCATGATGTATGGAGCCATACACAGCTGTAGATGCACTTGGAGGCGCCGTTACCTGTCTTTCTGGATAAACTGAAGCACACACACACACACGCACGCACGCACGCACGCACGCACGCACACACACACACACACACACAACACACACACACACGCTTGTACACACACACATCCATGCACACATACACACACACGCCACGACGCACGAACACACACACACGCACACACACACACAACACACGCACACATACACACATGCATGCACGCAGGCAGCAGGCAGGCACACACACACACACAGTACGCACGCACGCACGCGCACACGCACACACACAGGGACACACTCACACATCACAGGGATACCACACATCACAGGGATACACACACACACACAAATACACACACCAAACACACATAACACACACAACACAACACACACACACACATAAACACACACCACACACACACCCACACCACACACACACACACACACACACACACACACACACATAACACACACACACATAACACACACATACACACACAACACACACACACATAACACACACACACATACACCCCCCCCCACACCCACACACACACATAACACACACACATAACACACACATACCACTCAAACATAACACCACACATAACACACACACACATAAAACACACACACACCACCAACCACACACACACACCACACCACCACACACACACAACACACTTCTCCTCCTCCACAAAAAAACACACACACACACACACCCCCAAAACAACACACCACAACACCCCCACACACCACACCACACCACAACCCCCACCACACACACACCCCCCACCAACAAAACCCCCCACACACCCCAAAAACCCTAAAACCACACGCACGCCACACACCCAAAACACACACACACAAAAACACACACAAAAAGCTTTGAAAAAATCAATTTATTCCCTATTATTTTCTAAAAATTCACGGTATAAAAATAACCCCCAAAATAAAATCTTTTTAAAAGCTTTTTGTCGAAAGAGGACACTAGAACTGCAAAAAACAAACACAGAAAAAGAAAACCTATTAAACAAGGAGGGCCACCCAAAGGGGCAAATTGGGTTCCCCTTCTATTTTCCAAACATTAAATGTTTCCCCTTAAAATTTTCCCCAGAAAAGGAGCTGGGAAATGGTTTTCGGAGGACACTCCCCTATTTTAGGGTTTCGGCCCCCCCAGAATGCAATCAAACTTCAAAACCCAAAATGACAATTGGTTTCTTGGACCAACCCAAACCATATGTCCTTTAAAACGGAAAAAAATAATGATGTATGTACTAGCCCGGGCAAAAGAGACAAAAAATGAAAGATAAACCCAAACCCCGTTGATAGATAAAAAAGTAATTTTAAGAAGTCGAAACCCCCCAGAATTTTTTGGGGGGTAATTTTTGGCAAAAATCTTAAATTGGGGGCCGCCCTGTGGGTGGCGCTAGGAAAAAAGTCTTTCTTACAACTACTTCAGTTACAAAAAAAAACATTTTTTGAAAAACCACTCTCGCAAACTCTTTTTTTTTTCGGGCCCTATTTTGCCTTAGTTGACTAGGGTTTATCTCCCTTTTTGGGCAGCGCAGTGATACAAAAATTAAAAATTTATTCCCTAGATTAAAATAAAAAACAAATGAAACTTGTTCTACTACAATCAAGCCCCAACCATCAACGATTTTTTTAAAAAAACAAAATCCTAACCTTCAAAAACAGACTTTTTTTCTAAATAAACTTTTATTTTCCAGAAAGTTAACAATGGA
>JAQIHA010001432.1:7500-11346 GCA_028751875.1 Rapana venosa
CACAACAACACACACACACCACACACACACACCACACACATTTCCCCATTTCATTAGATAGATGGCTTGATGAAAAAAAGAAAAGCATTCTTTTTTCAACGTCCCACGGAAATAAAATTTTGACTTGACTTGCTTCTTCAACCCACCTACCCCCTCCTCCCCATATGTCCCCCCCTTTTTATTATCCCCCCCCCCCCCCCCCCTACACACCACACACACGCACTAGGCACCGGGTCCACCCCTCAAGACAGTGAAGATTGTGGCTAAACGGGAATTTCCGGAAAGCACATGCCGCGCATGCTTTTCGCTCCGGCCCATCGTCCCAACGCCAAGGGGCAGAGGGCTGACAAGCTCCACGAGGAAAAGAGGAAGAATTGAGGCAAATTCCCCTGCCAGGTTCGTCACTTTAAACTCACCCATGTAGGCGTGCTGATGCGGACCTGTGGGTCTAATTATTGATAATGTATGGCTGGCCAAAGATTGTGCCTAAAGGGAACAGACAAGGGGGGAGAGGAGGGGCAGACAAGAAAAACGATGGAAAGACAACGTCAAGGTCTGCCCTTGAGGGAAACTGCTAGGGAAAAAAAGGACCGGGGGCGGGGAGTGGGGGAACTGGGAAAAATCTTCTTTTGGCCCCCCCAGTCCAAGAGACAAGGGGAAGGGAAAAAATGAAAAGGGGTAGTGCAACTGTCTAATACATAAATATTTGGATGGAAACGTGGTCAAGCACTTTTTTTCTCCAAGCGGTTAAAAGCAATTGAGCATGGTCCCAAGGGATGGTACCATTTGATGCCTGGCTTTTGTAAAGCAGCGAAGTAGGGGGAAGGGGGTGCCACCCCAATATGCTGACCCCTAGAGAAGCGAGGTCTCTAAAGCCTTGCCCCCTACACCACATGGGTTTATGAGATACCTATACCTTTTTTCTTACAGAATTTTAACTCATTTCGGGAATAAGAGTACACAGGCAACAGGCTTTTTGGGGTCTAACGCCTTGCTCTGTCAATGAAACGTTACAGTAAGCAAATACAAATTTTAAGGGGATTTCCAAATATCGATTATAAACATACCCGTGAAATACAGCATTTTAATAACAGCATTGTTAGGGGTGAAGAGAGAGAGAGAGGAGAGAGAGAGAGAGGAGAAGAGAGAGAGAGAAGAGGAAAAGATTCTTGTACTAAATTTGGTACAAAAAGACATACAACTTTGATTTAAAAAAAGGATGTTTTTATCCTGAAGGTTTTAATAAAACATTGGGCTTTTGAGAGTCAAGGGGGATGGTATCCCGTGCTCAACGTTTTAAAAGGTGTGGATCATTGTGCGTTTCTCCGTAATTTAGTTTGAAATTTTAACGCATATTGTTAGTCCATCGTGTCGATGAGACCCCCCAAAACAGCAGAGGGGGCACTCTGTTTCAAAATTGGGGAAAAATTTTATTTTATGGAATACCCTTGCTATAAAGCAGGCAACAGGCAAAAAAGGCAGCCAAACCCAAACCACCAGCCACAACAAGTTTCACCAAAAAGTCCTAAACAAACCCAGCCAAGCCCAGCCAAACCAACAGATCCAAGCAAACAATAACACAAAGCCCAAGCAACCCCCAACAAAAAATTTAAACCGGTTTTTCGACTCCACCCGTCCCAAAAATAACCCAACAGAACCAAACACACTCTACCATAGCATGCTCTACTCACCTATCATAACACAACATGTCATGTAACCACACCAAACAAAACGTAACTAATAACAAAAAAATTGAAAAGAAAATTTCTTTGTCAAAACAGTTTACTGACGGAAACTAGGGGGAAAGATACTCTCCTTTTTGTGTTTGTGTGTGTGTGGGGGTGGTGTGTGGTGAAAAAAACCCCAAACATGGCGACGGGATCATCATCATCATCTCATCCATCATCACAACATCATCATCACGGGAGCAGCTTACATGTCAGGCACCAGGCAGCAGCAGAAGCAGCGCAGACACACAGCACGCAGCAGCACAGCCACAGCACACACACAGCACAACCACCACCCCACCACCACCACCACCACACCACCACCACCACCACCACCAAACCCCATCCCACCACATTGGGGACAGGGCTTAGCCAGCACACACCACCACCACCACCGGGAAAAAACTGGACAACAACAACGGAACAAAAACAACAACAACAAAACACCAAGGACCCCAAACCCAACCACACACACAAAAAAAAAAAAAACCCACGATTCCTTTCCAATTGATAAAAATGGCCCCCGGGGGGGTAGTTGGGACTTGAAGATACCCAAAACTCCCCTTTCCCCCGATTTTGTCTTTCCCTCCAGTGCATCTCTTTCCACTTGCTGCTGCGGCCCAGTCCTTCTCGTCTGAGTCTGCTCTCGATGTCTCTTCTCTGCCCGTGTTGCTGACCTCCTCCTGGGCATTCTGTCTTCGCGTCCCCCGTTCTTTCCCTCTCCCCCCGTCAATGGTTATGTCTGTCTGCTGGTCTGTGTTTATAATGAGACCCTCGTCGTTGTTTTTTGTCTGTCTCGGGCGTGGAGGGTCTTTATTTGGAAGGTTTGCCGCCAAGGGGCGTTTGGGGGCACTGGAATTTTGTTGAAACCCCCTGACCTTCAGAATGACCCTTCCTGCTTTTTGCAACACCCTTGGACAGCAGCCTCGAGATTCGCGATCAACCTAGAAACAGTTCAAAGATGGAAAATTTTTTTCAGAGAAAGGGGACTTCCCTCCCAAAACCCCCCCAACACCACACTCTTAACCCACACCCACACCCACACACCATCCACATCCACCCACACCCTTATATCCCCTCCCCCCATCCCCTCACCATATCCATCCACATCCTTATAACCGCCCCCCCCCCCCCCCCCACATTCCCCGCACACCCATCCACATCCATCCACACCCTCATATCCTCCCCCTCTCACCCCCCCCCCCCCCCCCCCCCCCCCCCCCCCCCGCAAATCCCCATACACCTACTCACCACCGCCACCCCGCACCAAAACCTTCACCCACTCCTTACCACCACCCACAAACTCCCACCATCACCCACTCCTCTCCCCCTCCAACCCCCTTCCCCCTCCCCCACCACCCACTACCCCCCTTCCTTACCACCACCACCCCCCCCCACCACCAATATCACCCACTCCTCTCCCTCCCCCACCCCCTACCCCCTACCCCCCACCCCTCCACAATACAAGACTTCCTCAGCTCATCCCCCCAAATCAAAACTACACCACTGCACTGCACTGCACGCACTGCACTGCACTGCACTGCACTGCACTGCACTGCACTACACTACACTACACTACACCCAATCCCACTACACTACAACTACACCCCACTACAAATACCCTGCAAATGCACTACACTACACTACACTACATTCACACACATACACTACACTACACTACATTAAAACTACACCCCCCTACACTACACTACATTACACTACACCCCACTAGACAAAACTACACTACTCTACACTCCACTCCACTCCACCTCCACTACACTCTCCACTCCACTCCACTCCACTACTCCACACTCCACTCTACTCCCATCCACTACTCTACACTACACTACACTATACTCCACTCCACTCCACTCCACTCCACTCCACTCCACTCCCCCCCACCCCACTACACTAAAACTACACTACCTACGCACAACCACACCACAACCACACCACACTACACCCACACACACTACACTACACTACACTAAAACCACACCACACCACACCTTTTTCAAAAAAGATTCGGGGTTTTTTTGAGAAGAGTTTTAGGACGGCTATGAATGGCATTCTTGGCTTAATAGCATGCATGAAAATTTAAAATAGTTTTTTTGAAAGA
>JAQIHA010001433.1:0-5000 GCA_028751875.1 Rapana venosa
TGCGCAAGAAAGAGAAGTGGTGTGGCGACAAAGAAAGAGAAGTGTGTGTCGAAAAAGAAAGAAAGGGGTGTGTGCTAAAAAAGACAAGAATGGTGTGTCTGACAAAGAAAAAAGAAAGAGAATGGTGTGTCTGACAAAAAAAATGGGTTGTGAAAAAAAAGAGAAGTGGGTTCTGAAAAACAAAGAAAAGAAGTGTTGTGCTGACAAAGAAAAGAAGTGGTGTTGCTGACAAAAAAGAGAAGGGGTGTCTGACAAAGAAAAGAATGGTGTTGCTGACAAAAGAAGAGAAGGGGTGTGTGCTACAAAGAAAAAGAAAGAGAAGTGGTGTGCGCGGGTTTTTCTACAAAAAAAGGAAGTGTGTGTCGAAAAAAAAAGAAAAAAAGTGGTGTGTTTTACAAAAAAAGAGAAGGGGTGGTGCTGACAAGAAGAGAAGTGTTGTGTGCTACAAAAAGAGAAGTGGTGTGTGCTGACAAAGACAAAGAAAGAGAAGTGGTGTGTGCTGACAAAGAAAGAGAAGTGGTGTGTGCGACAAAGACCAAAGAAAGAGAAGTGGTGCGTGCTGACAAAGAAAGAGAAGTGGTGTGTGCTGACAAAGAAAGAGAAGTAGTGTGTGCTGACAAAGACAAAGAAAGAGAAGTGGTGTGTGCTGACAAAGAAAGAGAAGTGGTGTGTGCTGACAAAGACAAAGAAAGAGAAGTGGTGTGTGCTGACAAAGAAAGATAAGTAGTGTGTGCTGACAAAGACAAAGAAAGAGAAGTGGTGTGTGCTGACAAAGACAAAGAAAGAGAAGTGGTGTGTGCTGACAAAGAAAGAGAAGTGGTGTGTGCTGACAAAGAAAGAGAAGTGGTGTGTGCTGACAAAGAAAGAGAAGTGGTGTGTGCTGACAAAGAAAGAGAAGTGGTGTGTGCTGACAAAGACAAAGAAAAGAAAATGGTGTGTGCTGACAAAGAAAGAGAAGTGGTGTGTACTGACAAAGAAGAGAAGTGGTGGTGCTGACAAAGAAAGAGAAGTGGTGTGTGCTGACAAAGAAAGAAGAGAAGTGTGTGTACTGACAAAGAAAGAGAAGTGGTGTGTACTGACAAAGACAAGAAAGAGAAGTTGTGTGTCTGACAAAAGAAAGAGAATGTGTGTGCGACAAAGAAAGAGAATGGTGTGTGCTGACAAAGAAAGAAAGTGGTGTGTGCTGACAAAAAAAGAAAAGAGAATGGTGTGTGCTGACAAAGACAAAGAAAGAGAAGTGGTGTGACTGACAAAGAACAAAGAAAAGGAAAGGTGTGTGCTGACAAAGACAAAGAAAGAGAATGGTGTGTGCTGACAAAGAACAGAGAAGTGGTGTGCTGACAAAGAAAAAGGGAGAAGTGGTGTGTGCTGACAAAGACAAAGAAACAGAAGTGGTGTGTGCTGACAAAGAAAGAGAAGTGGTGTGTGCTGACAAAGAAAGAGAAGTGGTGTGTGCTGACAAAGACAAAGAAACAGAAGTGGTGTGTGCTGACAAAGAAAGAGAAGTGGTGTGTGCTGACAAAGACAAAGAAAAGAGAATGGTGTGTGCTGACAAAGAAAAAAAAGAGAAGTGGTGTGTGCTGACAAAGACAAAGAAAAAAGAAGGGGTGGTCTACAAAGAAAGAAAGTGGTGTGTGCTGACAAAGAAAGAGAAGGGGTGTGTGCTGACAAAGAAAGAGAAGTGGTGGTGCTGACAAAGACAAAGAAAGAGAAGTGGTGTGTGTTTGACAAAGAAAGAGAAGTGGGGTACTGACAAAAAAAGAGAAGTGGTGTGTGCGGGACAAAGACAGAGAAGTGGTTGTGCGACAAAGACAAAGAAAGAGAAGTGGTGGGGTGCTGACAAAGAAAGAGAAGTGGTGTTTGCTGACAAAGAAAAGAAGTGGTGTGTGTTTGAAAACGACAAAGAAAGAGAAGTGGTGTGTGCTGACAAAGAAAGAGAAGTGGTGTTTTGCTGACAAAGAAAGAGAAGTTGGTGTGTGCGACAAAGACAGAAAAGAGAAGTGGTGTGTGCTGACAAAGAAAGAGAAGTGGTGTTTTGCTGACAAAGAAAGAGAAGAGGTGGGCTGAAAGTGACAAAGAAAGAGAAGTGGTGTTGGCTGACAAGAAAGAGAAGGGTGTGCTGACAAAGACAAAGAAAGAGAAGTGGTGTGTGCTGACAAAGAAAGAGAAGTGGTGTGTGCTGCAAAGACAAAGAAAGAGAAGTGGTGTGTGCTGACAAAGAAAGAGAAGTGGTGTGTGCTGACAAAGAAAGAGAAGTATGTGGTGTGGCTGACAAAGACAAAGAAAGAGAAGTGGTGTGTGCTGACAAAGACAAAGAAGAGAAGTGTGTGTGCTGACAAAGACAAAGAAAGAGAAGTGGTGTGTGCTGACAAAGAAAGAGAAGTGGTGTGTGCTGACAAAGACAAAGAAAGAGAAGTGGTGTGTGCTGACAAAGAAAGAGAAGTGGTGTGTGCTGACAAAGACAAAGAAAGAGAAGTGGTGTGTGCTGACAAAGAAAGAGAAGTGGTGTTGCTGACAAAGAAGAGAAGTGGTGGTGCTGACAAAGAAAAGAAGTGGTGTTGCTGACAAAGAAAGAGAAGTGGTGTGTGCTGACAAAGAAAGAGAAGTGGTGTGTGCTGACAAAGACAAAGAAAGAGAAGTGGTGTGTGCTGACAAAGACAAAGAAAGAGAAGTGGTGTGTACTGACAAAGAAAGAGAAGTGGTGTGTGCTGACAAAGACAAAGAAAGAGAAGTGGTGTGTGCTGACAAAGAAAGAGAAGTGGTGTGTGCTGACAAAGAAAGAGAAGTGGTGTGTACTGACAAAGAAAGAGAAGTGGTGTGTGCTGACAAAGACAAAGAAAGAGAAGTGGTGTGTGCTGACAAAGAAAGAGAAGTGGTGTGTGCTGACAAAGAAAGAGAAGTGGTGTGTGCTGACAAAGAAAGAGAAGTGGTGTGTGCTGACAAAGAAAGAGAAGTGGTGTGTGCTGACAAAGAAAGAGAAGTGGTGTGTGCTGACAAGAAAGAGAAGTGGTGAGTGCTGACAAAGAAAGAGAAGTGGTGAGTGCTGACAAAGAAAGAGAATGGTGTGTGCTGACAAAGAAAGATAAGTGGTGTGTGCTGACAAAGAAAGAGAAGTGGTGTGTGCTGACAAAGAAAGAGAAGTGGTGTGTGCTGACAAAGAAAGAGAAGTGGTGTGTGCTGACAAAGAAAGAGAAGTGGTGTGTGCTGACAAAGAAAGAGAAGTGGTGTGTGCTGACAAAGAAAGAGAAGTGGTGTGTGCTGACAAAGAAAGAGAAGTGGTGTGTGCTGACAAAGAAAGAGAAGTGGTGTGTACTGACAAAGAAAGAGAAGTGGTGTGTGCTGACAAAGAAAGAGAAGTGGTGTGTGCTGACAAAGACAAAGAAAGAGAAGTGGTGTGTGCTGACAAAGACAGAGAAAGAGAAGTGGTGTGTGCTGACAAAGAAAGAGAAAGAGAAGTGGTGTGTGCTGACAAAGAAAGAGAAGTGGTGTGTGCTGACAAAGACAAAGAAAGAGAAGTGGTGTGTGCTGACAAAGAAAGAGAAGTGGTGTGTGCTGACAAAGAAAGAGAAGTGGTGTGTGCTGACAAAGACAAAGAAAGAGAAGTGGTGTGTGCTGACAAAGAAAGAGAAGTGGTGTGTGCTGACAAAGAAAGAGAAGTGGTGTGTGCTGACAAAGAAAGAGAAGTGGTGTGTGCTGACAAAGAAAGAGAAGTGGTGTGTGCTGACAAAGAAAGAGAAGTGGTGTGTACTGACAAAGAAAGAGAAGTGGTGTGTGCTGACAAAGACAAAGAAAGAGAAGTGGTGTGTACTGACAAAGAAAGAGAAGTGGTGTGTGCTGACAAAGACAAAGAAAGAGAAGTGGTGTGTGCTGACAAAGACAAAGAAAGAGAAGTGGTGTGTGCTGACAAAGAAAGAGAAGTGGTGTGTGCTGACAAAGAAAGAGAAGTGGTGTGTGCTGACAAAGAAAGAGAAGTGGTGTGTGCTGACAAAAACAAAGAAAGAGAAGTGGTGTGTGCTGACAAAGACAGAGAAAGAGAAGTGGTGTGTGCTGACAAAGACAGAGAAAGAGAAGTGGTGTGTGCTGACAAAGAAAGAGAAAGAGAAGTGGTGTGTGCTGACAAAGAAAGAGAAGTGGTGTGTGCTGACAAAGAAAGAGAAGTGGTGTGTGCTGACAAAGAAAGAGAAGTGGTGTGTGCTGACAAAGAAAGAGAAGTGGTGTGTGCTGACAAAGACAAAGAAAGAGAAGTGGTGTGTGCTGACAAAGAAAGAGAAGTGGTGTGTGCTGACAAAGAAAGAGAAGTGGTGTGTGCTGACAAAGACAAAGAAAGAGAAGTGGTGTGTGCTGACAAAGAAAGAGAAGTGGTGTGTGCTGACAAAGAAAGAGAAGTGGTGTGTACTGACAAAGAAAGAGAAGTGGTGTGTGCTGACAAAGACAAAGAAAGAGAAGTGGTGTGTGCTGACAAAGAAAGAGAAGTGGTGTGTACTGACAAAGAAAGAGAAGTGGTGTGTGCTGACAAAGAAAGAGAAGTGGTGTGTGCTGACAAAGACAAAGAAAGAGAAGTGGTGTGTACTGACAAAGACAGAGAAAGAGAAGTGGTGTGTGCTGACAAAGACAAAGAAAGAGAAGTGGTGTGTGCTGACAAAGACAGGACAAAGACAAAGAAAGAAGGTGGAAGGAAGAGGAAGGAAGAAGGAAGGAAGGAAGGAAGGAAGGAAGGAAGGAAGGAAGGAAGGCAGGAAGGAAGGAAGGAAGGAAGGACGGGAGGAAGGCAGGCAGGCAGGCCATGCCCCTCAGTGTCTGTCAGGGGTGTGCATGGCATGCAGGAAGCTTCTGTGAGGGAACTGGTGATGTGTCCACAACAGAGCTGGGGAGAGCAGGAGGAGCAGGAGGAGGAGGAGGAGAAAAACTGGGACTAGAAGAAAAACTCTGACTATATAGGCTACATGTCTGCCCATGTCTGTGCCATGCCTGCTTGTCTGAACACTCACACACATTAAAAT
>JAQIHA010001433.1:10000-11345 GCA_028751875.1 Rapana venosa
GGGTGACAGACAGACAGACAGACAGACAGACAGTGCTATTGATCTGTGTTGCCTGCACTCCCTGCACTCCCTGCACTGCCTCCCAGAGGCATGGCAGAGACAGACCTCGCTCCCCTGATACCTCACACCTGGCTGTCCCCTGGACTGCCTCCCTCTCTCTGTCTCTCTCTCTTCTGCTCGGGGGGAAGGGGGGGGGGGGGCCTCACGTGATGTGAAGGAGAAGACGTACTGAAATTGCTCCCGTATTTTTGTGAAATAGTAACTAGTTTTAAGTGGTTTTAGTTTCTCATTGTTGGAGGATGGGAATTTCAGTGGAACTGTACAGGGCTGTCTGTGGGACATTTGTGGCAGTATTTGCCTGTTTTATGTCGAAACGGGCAGAATTCAAATCTGCCATGCTACTGAAAAGCCGGCGAGACGGTGTCATTCACGTCACCTATCTATTTTGGGGGGGACTTTTATTGCTGTGTGGTGATGTGGAGACCCTGGATCCACCCCTCCTAAATCTACTGGCCAAGGACGAAAGCTGAGACAAGCCTTCTCGCAGGACCAAATCCAGTGCAGAGGTGGCTGCAGACAGGATTCCTCTCCTGCAGCAACTCTCCAGGAACTGACGCTGAACACGATGACAGACAAAATAGTGAAGCTGGAAAACCTATTGAAGTCTACAGTGGACAGTTTCAAAAGAGAGATTCAGGTGTTGACAGACAGTGTTGGTGTTTTGAAAGAAGAGACATGGACAATCTCAAAACTGAAAACATAGAACTACGACAGACAAATACAGAACTGACAAACAGTGGATAAACTGGAAAAGAGGGCTGACGAAGCAGAAGGTCGATCACAGGGGTTCATGGCTTAGAGAAGAAATCAAATGAGAGTGGTGTGAAAAATCTTCTTTCTGAAAAAATGTCAAGGATGTAAAGTTTGATAACTCTCCTATTATTGCCAGATCTCGCCTGTTGTGAAATTTTGTTCCCAGAGCGGTTTTTGACCATGTGAGCAATGATCTCCATAGGGTAAGCCAGAAAGTAAACCTACACCAGTCACAGCCTTGTGATAGGGTTTTGTGCGAAAGAAACAAGACAAAGACAGGTCTGACCAAGGTTTCCCAGGATGGCAGTACTTAGTTTCTAGTCTCATCAATATAAATAGTGATAGTGTCAGTTTAGATGATGTAGACGCATTGAAATGAAACAAATAAAACGTTAAAATCACTGACAGCGATTTTGTATGTTATGTGTGTAGCTTGGATTTTATATGTTCCTGGAAAATATCCAGCCAGATGTTTTTAGTGGCTATAAGGCCTTTTGTAAGTCTGCAATTAAAGTGAGACGATAAGTGGTTT
>JAQIHA010001434.1:0-11367 GCA_028751875.1 Rapana venosa
ATGAAATCCCCCCAAAAGTGTGATGTCATTGGTCAGTAGGGGGTAAGGGGGCGGGGTGGGGGGTGGGGCGTCATGAGTGTGGAAACACACAGAGAATTGAAGACTTGTGACATTACTTATGCAAACGCTGACAGTGCATTTGTGAGTGGACTGTCAACAGACAATGGGTACACAGGGTTTTCTGGACTATCTGATTCAGGGATGATTAGCTATCAGACTTTTCTCCTGAGGTAGTTAACGAGGTTCTCAACAACTGAGCATTGTCACTGTCGTCCTTCAATGTTTATTATCACTTCTTAGATACTCCCAGTCTCTCTCTCTTTCTGTGAGCTATGTGTATGTGTGTGTGTGTGTGTGTGTGTGTGTGCGTGCGCCCTATGCCCTTAGGCTTGAGTGGCTTGTCCAAAGACAAAAAAAAGAGCAAAAAACAGCAACAACAAACTATCCCTTCCCTGAGTGAGTTTAGGGTTTTTTTTCTTATAATCAACAAAAACAAACAAGCTATTCCAGTACATATAGTCAGAAAGGATCAAACTTCAGTTCTACGTCATTTTGACGACTTAGCAAGCAATACTAATTATCAAGGGTTATTCTCAGAAACATGTGAGGTTTTTGTGACATAGACCTTGAAAAATAAATGTCATTGGAAGTTTATGGCTTTTTGTTATATTTTAGAGTACTCTGTCATAATCTGCATTCTTTGAAAAAATTATGAAATATTAATTGGTTTCCTAGTATTTGATGATTTAAAGTTCTATTTTTAGCCGTGTTCGGTTGTGACATGGAAACCAAAGTAGCATAAATAAATCTTTGTACTCAGAATATCAAACAAAAAAAAACACTCCAAATGCTGTTGTTTTCATTATAAAACAAATCTAACATTTGGAAGTATGACAATCACTAAACAAAGCATATTTTTGGCCATTTTTCTAATGACACCTAAGACAGTTTTGTACGCCCAGATTTAAAGTTTTGGTTTTTTTGCTAGTGACCACAGGAAGCATCACAAATTAGCCTAAACTTTAACCACAGAATCATTTAAATAAAACAACAATTTTCTTTACACAAGAATGGAAGCTATTTCAAATTAATACCTTATAAAAGTAATATGTTGCGGTTGTGACATGGAAACTGTTTGGTTGTGACATGGAAACCACACCCTTCAAAATAACAAATCATGGAAGTGTAGCAATTTAAACATACATTTAAACAAAACACACCAACTTAAATTGGAAACAATGCATTCTTGTAACATTATTCATACTGATTTATCATTTTATATGATATATTATGGTTGTGACATGGAGACCGTTTGGTTGTGACATGGAAACCACACCCCTCAAAAGCACAAATCATGAAAGTGTAGCAATTTAAGATCAATTGAAAAAACATCATCTCAAATGAGAAACACATGCATTCTTGTAACTTTATTTACATTGATTTATTATGTTAAGACTTAGAGTGATATGATAGTATATCAATAAACATTATCTAATATCTCATTGATTTATCATGCTGAGATTACATTATCATATCAACACAGCTAAGTCCAGTATTTCTCTCATCTGACCTAGCGCATCCTTCATAATATGATAAAATATGAGCTCATGAGTGCATAGTGCTTTTATGTATCAAGTACAAATGCATGTTTTAAAAACGACAATACATTGAATCATATTATTCTTGGGTTTTTTTATAGTAAAAACAAAACTTAATGTCGATCAAACTTTGTTAGGATTGTCAATTGATTACAAATCATCACCTTTGCTGTTTTGTTGGGGTTTCTTCCTTTAATATTAACAACACATTGAATAACAGACTAATCTAAGGTTATTTCTTCTTCATTTCTTGTTTTACAGGCAAATTAATTCTTTTTTTTTTATGGGCAAATAGAATCCTTCAGCACTCTCAGCATTTGCCGGTGCTTTATTTTTCCACACATGCAGCTGCTTTTTTTGTCCCACATCTAACATGATCTAACATAATTTCAAACTGATTTAGGACTGTTAATTCTTCTCTCTCTCTCTCTCTCTTCTCTCTCTCTCTCTCTCTCTCTCTCTCTCTCTCTCTCTCTCTCTCTCTCTCTCTCTCTCTCTCTCTCTCTCACACACACACACACACACACATGATTTGATTTATATTGTAACAGTTAAAAAAAATTGTTGGTCATAATCACATGCATCCATATGTATAGTGGGCACCCTGCCCCCCTTTATTCTTTATCATAAGACTCCCACCTGGATAAGATCTACTTTTCTTAGACACTGCTCTTCTTTGTAACTGTACCCCCCTCATTAGACTTCTCCTTTATAACACATAATTGTGTGTGTTGTGTGTGTGTGTGTGTGTGTGTGAGAGAGAGAGAGAGAGAGAGAGAGAGAGAGAGAGGAGAGAGGAGAGAGAGAGAGAGAGAGAGGAGAGAGAGAGAGAGAGGAGCAAATAATTATATGTATGTAAATGTATGTGTGTGTGTGGTCTGTGTGTGTCTGTGTGTACAAGCGCATGAGAGAGAGAGTGTGTGTGTGTATGTATGTGTGTGCGTGAATGTGGACGTGTGTGTGTGTGTGTGTGTGTGTTGTGTACACCACATTTAAAATTTTTAAGCATGTGAATTGCTTATTCTGCTCAATAAATGTTGATTTTTTTTGTTGCGAAAAAGGCATTCATGGTTTCTTGTCATAACCAATTTCAACTGTAGTGTTCTTGCTTTTTATGTCAATGTGAATGTGTGTCAGTTGTGTGTTATTTGTTTTGTTATCAACGCTTGTCTTGCACATTTAAAGATGAATTGGTTCCAAATGTTGACAAGGAAAACAGAAACGAACGAAAACCAAAACAAAAAAGCCCATCCTCATGATGTGGTTTTCATCATAACTGATCAGGACTTGTAAAGTTTCAGGAGTTTGAAAAATGTTAAGCTTAGGACTTCCAGCACTGTATCCTATCTCTCAAATGAACATAATTTATTCCGAAGAACGTCATTGTTTGATTACATTTGAAGCCTACAGAACATAAGTGGTAGAAAACGAGTGACGTGTTTTGGTCGTGACCAGGAACGCCGAGCTCTGTCATCGGCGCAGTTTGTAGCAAACATTAACGTCACTGCGATGACGTTTAGCGTGCATTTATGGTTGACTCATTACGATTAACAACGATTGTGTAGATCAATCACTTCCCTGAAATCAACACTACAAATCTGTATCCGAGGAAAAGGGAACGATTTATTACAGTAGATCCGAGTCGTGACACAAACCATAATTCTTTTCCTGTCACGACTAACACGAGCTAACGTTTTACGGCCAATTTCAACGTGCGAGATAACCACAGAACAAAATTGCTGCAGGTTTATATTTTCAACAACATAACCAGAGCATCCATATAAAGAATCAATAACTGAATGACGAAAACGCGAGACTAATTTTATGTATGCTTCTAGATCTAACGGCTGAGACAGAAACCACGCTATCTTGGTTTGTGTCACAACCAACGTGGTTAATACATGAGTTTACAGATCAACGAAAATATTCCCATAAAATACATTCAAACACTGAAAATAATCACTTCTGTCGCTAATTGTTCGAAATAAAACACGAATAGCATCTATAAAAGAAAGAGAAAGTAAAACTTCAACAAGAATGTTGCGGTCATACAAGAAACCGTACTATTTTCGTTTCATGTCCTAACCGTAACGCTGCACAACAAAAACTGGATCTATTTAATATTTTGTGCAAAAATTATTTCTTGCACATAACAACCATTTCCACAAATTACAGTAGATAGCTTTTTATTTCTTTCCGAGTAAGAATAAGCGGTCATCAAATGAAACGATCGGTAAATGTACCCACAGCTAACAAGCCAAAGCTGTTGACAAGAAAAGAGAACCTGACAAAAACAAGCAATTTCGTAATTTAAACACGAGTTTACGATTATTAAACCCTGGTTGGCAAAAGTAAAATACTTTGAAAAGAAAATATTCCTTCTCCTTCCATAAAAAATGCGATAGAAGCGAGTAAACGCATCTTGATCAAATGCTGCCGTGCTTTAGCGGTCGGTCGTGACATGAGAAAGTTTGGAAGAAGACAAAGACCGGCACACTAGTATAGCATCGCGATGTTCCTTTGGCGGGAAAAAGTACGTGCCAGAGATATTTTAGGTCAAGGTGAAGTGCCAGCGATAAAAATCTCGGTCAGTGAAGGAATGTGCCGAGTTTTGCACCAAATTTACGTCGGTCGGTTGTGACGTTAAAAATGAGAAACGATGTTGATAATCTGGAGTTTCAAGCCATGAACGAGGGTAGGAAGGCTTGCTGATCAAAAACATCGTTTTGTATATACTGTTAACTGTTTACTTTATCAGTGGAAGCTATAATGTGTTGATGATATGTATAGTTCTTTGTGAGTGAATTTTTCAAATTGGGCCTGACTTTGGAAACCAAGCGTCACGACCACAACGGGTATTTAATCCACCCTCTATTTAATGTTCATGAAAAAAAATGAAGATGTTTCTGCTTGGGAGTTTGAAACAACATCTGGGCATTAATTTAATACAAATTGTGTTTCAAATTAGCAGTCTTTGAAGTCAGAAGAACAATCTGAATAACGTATGCACCATCATGTCACAAATCGCCATGTTGGAATGAGCACATTTTGTAAAAGAAAATTCAATATTTTTAAAAACAAGCACAAGTACTCATTAAAACTTTTAAAATTTATTTCTTTAATTCAAACATAACCAGTAACCAGCATTCACTACAGTTACAAACTAAATTCAGTCAAATGGTAGATGTGTGAAGTAGGTCACTATCATACCTCACATGTTTCTGAGAATGACCTAATTATCAAGTATTCTTATCAACCACATGATTTTAGGGCTCATTTTCTGACATTGGTTTAATGGGTTGGCAAATAGTACTATCAATTTCTCTCAACACACATTCTTCTTCTTCTTCATAGGACACTCAGACAGCAACTATTGTTATCTGTCATATGAGCGAAAATGCTTTGCATTGCTGTTAAGCACCAGACAAGTCAGTAATGGAGAGAATTGTTATCTTTCTTTCAAATCTGACTATCATTCCTTGTCTTGCTATGTTTCTTTATGAATTATTCAAAAGACGATTTGTTTAGTTGGGAAAATAAAGCAAAGGGCAGACACAATGGTTCATTGTCAGCATAATACTATATTTGTGTGTATTGTGTGTGGGTGGGTGGGTATAATGAATCATTCATGTTGTACAAGAGCGTGTGTGTGTGTGTGTGCAAGAGAGAGAGAGTGTGTGTGTGGTGGTTTGTGTGGTGTGTGTGTGTGTGTGTGTTTTGTGTGGTGTGTGTGTGTTGTGTTGTGTGAGTGTGGTCTGTGTATGTGTGTGGCACTGTTTTGTTTGAAGTTTCTTTTGTCAAAATGACACCCCCTTGTATACAGGCAGGTGGCTTTTCAATTAAAATCCTACCTTCCTGAGTTTTCTCTCTCTCTCTCTGATGGTTAAAACATTGCATTTGGGATATGAGGGTCTGAGTTCGAGCTTGGATTCTAGCCACTATGGTTCCATCCAGCATTTAACAACGGAGGTGAAGATGTGCCCTCTAAAATTCCTTTCTTTTTCCTTTGGTTGAAGTAAAGGCAGGTTCCAGACAGGTTTTTGGGGGCCTTCAGCTCCGCAAGGGAAGATCGGGAACTCCTGAGGTCTTGGAGAGGTGGAAAAAAACCCACCTTTCCTTTTCCCCTGTAGGCAGCAGGCAGGTCGCCCTTTCTCCTTCTGCTTTCTTCTAAATCAAATTTCATCAGTTATCGAGGAAAATCAAACCAGTCTCCATGACACTGGAAAAAAAAACCCAAACAACAACATACACAATACTTTCAAGGACATAGAAGATTGGTTTTTGCAATCCTTTTTCTGTATAATTATATATTATATATAAAAATTAAAATTTATAATTAATATAATTTTTTAATATATAGCTGTACAATCACCTTTTAAAATTCCAGGCTAGTGTGCCCCAAAATTCTTTAGTAAACACTTTGTGAACGAAATTCATGATTACTTTTTTTATTTTTGCTGCTGATCTGTGAAAATAAAACAGATAAAATTTTTTCTTTCATTGATGTGATCAAGGACAATAGGATGATGTAACGATCTGCGTGGAAGGCATTTGTTTTAACACTACGTGACAAGACGTCTCTAGCTTCTATCGAAATATATCCCAGCATCAACTGGGCCGAGATACAGAGCCTGCTGTTGGCAGTGATTTGAACAACATTATGAAATCGCCTTTGTGGATAAGCTCGACTTGGGGCCCCCAGTTTTTCCAAGATCCCACAGCAAATCATGTGGGAGGAGCGGTGCTTGGTGAGGGGACCACCTCAACCCAGGGGACCCAGGTGGTGCCAAAGAAACCCGGACCAACTGGCATGTTCCATCATTGGGGGGACTCTCTACTGTCCTGGGGGATCACGAGACACGGAGGAGAAAATGGCCCAACAACAAAAGACAGAAAACCCCTCATCATTATCAGTGGAATGCAAGCTTTTTTAAAAAAAGAAGATGAACTGGAAAAGTCAGCACGACAAAATGTGAGCGTGTGTTGCAACAATCTAACCATCTGCGGTAACCCTGCAAGACCAAGGGCTCCCCCTCTAAAAAAAAACCGAGGGACAAAAACAAAGGGGGGCATTTTGACCTTGTTAGAAACAACATCAGCGCAGCGCAGGTGAGACCCCCGTGTACAGGAAAGAGCAGTTACCAGAAGATGGTGATTAGGGACACTCAGCAGAATAAGCATCCTGCACTACGAAACCCTGGAAAAACCACTTCCTCTTGAAACAATTCCAACAAAGAAATCCCGCTTTATATAAGAGGGATTTTAATAAAAAATTTTTTTAACCTGGGGATTACTATGGGGAATCCGGGGAAAAGATATAAACAAAAGGAGAAAATCACCTTCCGGGTCAATAGTACCAACAAAAATTTTTACCCCATAATCATTTTCCCCTCCAAAATAAAAATTAAAAAAAAAAATAATTTTAAAACACAAACAGAAAAATTAAATTTGGTAAACCTCCGGGAAAAAAAACCAAACTCTTTTGTGGCCTTGTTATTTATAACCCTGTCTAAATTTAAATGAGTAAAAAGGGTTTTTTAAAAAATTGGAAAGGGGGAAAAAAGGGAAAACCCATGAAAAAAAAATAAAAAAAATAAAAATTTTTTCCCCAAACCCACTTACATTTAAAAGTACAATATACCAAAATTTCAATTTGGATAATTATTTTTTTTTTTTTTTTTTTTAAAACATTTTTTACATGTACAAACAAATAAATCAACAAGAAACCAAAAAAATCCTGTTTAATTATTTGTGGTCACAAGTCCATGGAAAAACAAAAAAGAAAAAAAAGGAAGGAAAAGGCCCCCGGGAAACCCCTTTAAGCCAAAACAAAAAAAATATTAAGCACAAAACCTTTTGGGGGAAAAAGAAAACAAAACCCAAACTACCGAAAAAAAAAAAAGAAGGGGGGGAAAAAAAATGAAAAAAAAAAAAAAAATAAGCAAAAAAAAACCCTTTCATGAATTTAGCTGGAAAGAAATAAAACGGGCAGTGACAGAAGGACAACAAAACCCCTTAAAAGGGAAAACAGGTGAGGAACCCCCGCATAACAGAAAAAACCCAAAAGGGGATATCTCTTGCTTGGCAAGCAAAGCCAAGGGGGGGATAAATTTACAAGTGCTTATCAGTTTTTTAGAAGAAGGGGAGAAAGGAGGGTCCTGAAAATTTTAAAAATTTTTCCCAAGCCCCCCCCTAACAGAAAATTTCTGTTAAAACCGGGTAAATTTGCATTTTTTTTATAGCAGCATACATGAGCTTGTTTTTTTTGTACAGTTTTTGTTTGGTTTGTTTTTAAACATCAAAAACCTTAGCCACATCAGACGTTCCCAAAAATCTCTCACTGCCAGCTTTTTCCACTCTTTCTTTGACAACTCAAAATAGGGCATTAAAGGTCACTGACTAATTTTTAAAAATCAATGAGGTTTTTTTCCGAATCTAAAGCTTCGGCACCCTCCTTCATTGTGACGTGTGAGCTTAAGATTGGGGGAAGAAATATGAAGCACACATTTAAAAAACACTAAGCGATGTTCAACCATGGAAAGCAATTGGCCTGTAGAGCAATCATTTTTTCAAACACAGTGTTTCCGACCCTAAGCTTGCCAGTTTTTTGTCTGTTGGCTAAATTTTGTTTTTTACATGTAAAAAAGTGATATCTTTTGGGTTCCCGGCTCTAGGTTTGATTCTTTAAAAAAAAAAAAAAAAATGTTGTACAAGAAGGCTAGAGGATTTAGCCACTTCAGGAATTTCTTTGGTGAAAAAACAACCACTGTTGGGGGGGCTAGTTTGATGAAAAAGTTTAACCGAAAAAAAGCAGGGCCCAATTTCAAAAAATTTTTAAATTTTTTAGATTTTGAGAATATTTTTAAAATTTTTAAAAAAAAATGCAGTCTTTATTTTAAAAAAAAGTGAAACAAAACTCAAAATAACATTTTAAAAAATTTTAAATTGTATTTCTTTTTAAATTTTGGGGAACTTTTAAATTTTCAAAATCCCCAAATCACGATACCCCAAAAACAGCCAGACCCCTTTTATGCGCTCCCTTTATTAATTTAAAGACCTAAGACTGTAAACTGTAAGAGAAACCCCTTTCTCTTTTTGCAAACACAAGGAAAATAAAATATATATTTATGGTGTGTACATGTAATCTAATACGAATAAGCACACACACAAAAAGCTGTCTACTAGAATATCATATATATTGAAACAACAGGAGGGGAAAAGCATGACAGAAATTGATACATACCACATCAGCAGCTGAAATAAACACATAATCTTTTCTTTTATTTCTCAAGTAACAATGTTAATTTGCTAACAAACAACTTTTTATCAAGGGTGTGTGTTTTATGAGTGTGTGTGTGTGTGTGTGTGTGTGTGTGTGTGTTTTGTGTGTGTGTGCATGTGCAAGAAAGAGGAGTGAGAGCGAGAGAGAGAGAGAGAGAGAGAGAGGAGGAGAGAGAGAGGGGAGAGAGAGGAGAGAGAGAAAGACAGACAGACAGACAGGAGAGAGAGAGGGGGACAGGAAAGATTAAAAAAACACTTGAAGGATACATGTCTTTACAGAAATTGAGGAAAAAAAACCCTTTTCTGTGTGGTGTGCATATTTGCATATTTCTGTAAGGGGGTTTTGTGTGCATGTGACGGAGAATGAATAATCTAATTTAAAATTCTGCAATTTATGGGAGGGAGGGGGGAAGGGGGAGGGGGGGGGAGAGAAGAGAGAGAGAAGAGGAGAGAGAGGGGAAAAAGGGGAGAGAGAGAGGGGGAGAGGAGAGAGAGGAGGGAGAAGTGAGGGAGGGTGGGAGCAGAGGGAGAAGAAGGAAAGAGGGAGGAGAGGAGAAGAAGGAGGGGGGGGGGAGGGGGGAAGATTTCTTTTATTTTTTTTTTTAAGGCTAGTGGGAAAGCACTCGTGTGTTTTTATCCAGTCCCCTGTGTAGTGATTTGCAATTTTCATCTGTTCCCCCCGACAAATGTCAAGGCCCTATTTTGAAAAGTGTGTTTTAAGTTTTTGGAAGTGTTCTGCATTTTTCGAGGGGTCGGTTATACTTTATAGTCTATCCCAAGGATTTTTTGGGGGGGGGAGCCGGACTGAGTTAAACCCCCGAGGAAAAATTTTGAACAAGATTTGAACCCGGTAGCAGCCACGTAAGAAACCAAGCCTCCACCTCCACTGGTACCCAACCGAGTAGACGAATTTAGACAAAAAGAAGAAGCCCCTTAAAAATAAATTATTTTACACTAACCCAATATCGTAATATGCGAAACCCATATGTCGTGACACAGACATTACATCACGTACACAATTTCTTTTCCGCGCTGTCCGTGGTAAATTTTTTTTCTTTTTTCGTTCTTCAAAAAAGTGAATTGAATTCAGGGAAAAAAAGTGGAGGGGGGGGGGGAGGAAAAATTTGGGAGAGGGGAATATATTTTTTAAATCTCAGTACACAGAACTGTAAAAGGTTTGAAATAAGAAAATTAAATTTTTACAAATAATTCTTCAGTACAGAATAAATAAAAAACCCAAAAAACTAACAGAATTAAAGAATGAACAATAAAATTTTTAACGTAACCACGAGAAAATTAAAATGCAAAGGATCTGTTTTTTAAGTCCTAAATTAATAATCCTAAAATGAACCCCTTTCAAATAAAAAAAAAAACTTTTATAAAAAATTAAATAAAATATAATTTGCAGTAGGAACAGGTATTCTTACATACTCAACAAAAATACAATTTATACCATCCACAAACTGAAACAAGTTCAATTTTTTTTTCTTTTAAAACATTTAATCCCCCTCTAAACCAAGAAACCCTTTGTTTTCATGATAAAAATTTGGTTTTATATTTTAACAAAACGCCCCAATTTACCATTTTTATATACTTAAAGCTTGACAACTAGTTCTTTTTTCACATGGAAAACTTTTGCTGTGTTTTTGCTCTATTAGTAACATTCTTGTAGTGAAAAGTGGGGTTTTAATTTTTTCCAATGCACTATTTTTAAAAGTTGTTTTGATACACATGTTTTAGTGAGGGTTTTGGGGGAAGTGAAAACCCATTCCCGCAATGAGTTTTCCCTTGAAAAGGGCCCATGGGCAAGTGGGGAAAAAAAAATTAATGTCATTTGACCCCCGTGAATGCCCCTTTTTGAAGACACTATAGTATAGATGAAAATGAGCCCTATTATTTTTTTGTTTGAAGAAATTCGTTATATATATTATATAATAATATATATATATATATTAATATGCCTGATAATCCAAAAAAATTTTTGTTTATAATACAACAAAATCAACTGGTGCCATAATTTTTAAAATTGGTCGGGCTTTTGTTGGCAAACTGATACTTTTAATTCATGGTCAATTTAAAAGAGATCGACGGATACCCTTTTGTGTGTTGATATGTGTGCATCAATATACCCCTTTTGACAGTTGGGGCGATCCCCTCTTCAAAATTGGTTCGGCTTTTGAAGATGCTTTAGTAGCCTAGGTAACCTTTGTGAGAGAGCAATGGATGCAAATTCCCGCGTCGGAAAGGGAACTCAAAAATTTCAGGTCCTTTAATTGCAGACGTTAGCAACCCATGTCAAAAAATCTAAGTGGTTTTAGTGCATGGTTATAAAATTTTATATTTGTTTATTTATATTTTTGGATGGTGGGCGTGGAATTTTGAATGAAGGGTTCGATTTGTTTAAATTAGCACATTTTAAAATTAAAATTGTTTTTTTATTATTATTATTTTCCCTCATCACCTTGCTATTTTATTAATTCTGGAATTA
>JAQIHA010001435.1:0-11342 GCA_028751875.1 Rapana venosa
TTTTTTTTTTTTCGAGAATAAGGAATAAGCGCTCATGTGCTGTTTTACATCCAGTCCCCGTGGTATGCGGTTTTGTAAATTTTGTCATCTGTTCCCACCGGCACACAATGGCCTACTCTTTCGAAAAGTGAACAGGATTTAACGTGTGCGCAAGATGTTCTGCATGCGTTTGTACTTGAAAACACCACACTGTGTCGTACATGCAGATTTCTTATTCAGTGTGTACTTTCAAAATTCAATCCTCCCACAGTGATCCCAGTAGGGGTGAATGATCAGAGTGCATTTTTACATATATACTTGCTGATGCCCATGGTAGTAAGCTGTTGGAAATAGGCATCAACGACAACGTATCATCTAATCATCTTGTAGAGGAAATGGCATTGTTTGAGGATAGTATTTTGTTAGAATGGTAATATGGAACACACACAGGGTGTTAGTTCTAGACAGCATTTGGCATTTTGCAAACTTCAGCTGTCATGAGATAAAGTAAGTTTACAGGAATTGCGTATTAATATGCAAATATGCATATGCACACTCACAAACACATACACACACTCACACGCACGCACGCATGCATCACGCACATACACGACACAAATGCACACACACATGCATGCACACATGCACGCAGCACGCACATACACACACACTCTCTGTCTGTCTGTCTCTCTCTCTCACACACACACATGCACACACACACACGCAAGCAGCACGCAAGCACGTGCACACACACAGAATTACTCTCACACAAAAAAAAAATCACCAAACCCACACAAACACACACACATGTAAACACACACAATCATTTTTCCTTTCTTTTTTAATTTTAAGCTCCTGACAAATGAGTGCAGATAACAAAACATGTACTACTCCCCCCCCCCCCCCCCCCCCCCCACCCCCATTTCAAAAACGAAACAAGCAACAACAACAAAAAATAATAAACCCATGTGTGCTTTCAGATGTACCTATACAACGAACTCTTCTTTTACAACATTCGGAAGAACGACTGGACAAAAGTGACCTCACCCAACGCCCCACCTCCACGCAGCGCACATCAGGTTTGACCATGTGGCCACAGTTGCCCTTGTCGTTTAGAAAGAAATATTGTACATAAATATATACATCACCTATTGATTGAACCTTTTCTCTAGGGGTAACCTGCTATGGCGTAACCAACCATCTACTAACCCTTCCCTCCGTATCACCCACTACTGGGTTACGGTAGCATACAAATGCACACAGTGCACGTGTACTGGGAAAGAGGGGTTCTCTCCCTTTAACGTATGGATAGTGTTAACTTATTCATAGCAGATTTTTCTGCATGACATTCGGGCTGTTCTCACCAGGGAGAGTATATTGCCACAAGTGCAGCCCCACCCACTTAACTCAGTGAAGCTCACCCTTCTTCAGATGATTTTTTTTTTGGTGTTGTATTTACAATGTATTGTGTTGTTTGTAAGTACTGTTTTTAAATTTTTAAAAAATTTATTTGTTATTTATTCTTTTATATTGAGGATAATGGAATAAGCACTTATTGCTTTTTTACATCCTGTCCCCGTGTGTATGCAGTTTTGTAAATTCTGTCATCTTTCCCCCAGCACACAATGGCCTACTCTTTCGAAAAGCGGAACAGATTAAAACATTGCGCAAGAGTCTGCTGCGTTCGCACACGTCCTCGTTATAGTCTCATCCGAAGGACTTTTGGGAAGGTGGAGTTCGTACTGATGTTCTCTCCAGGAAATATCCCCTTGAACGGAATCGAACCCGGTCTCAGATTGCGAGCGCAATGTTCTAACCACAGCTATCCCGTCCCCCGTGCGTGTTTTTGTGCGGCTGTACTGAACAATACTGTATTGTATTTTATCTTTTGGGTTTTTATAGTTTATTTTTTTTGTCTTTTTTTGCTCCCCAAATTTTCTATGTGCCTTTTTTCTTGTTCCCCAAACCCGCTCTTTTTCAATCTCCCCCCCCACCATCCCCAGATCTGCATGTCCTCCTCAGGGGCAGAACCCACAGGGAGCCCACAAGTCAGCCACCATGGGGGAACCACCAAGGGCCCGCATTTTTGCTTGTCACTTTGGGGGTTTCATGTGCCTGTTCGACAACACCAGGGCCCACAACTAACCCTTACAACGACGCATACCAGTTGAGAGCCAACGGGTGTGAGGTGCCCCACCCAGCCACCACCCTTTTTTTTTTGCTTGAAATGGTTTCGCTTTTTTTTTGTTTTTTCGTCAACACTTAATTTTTTTCCCAAATTTAAAATGGCTTTTTGTCTGTAAAAAATTTTTTCAGAGACACTCCTTTTTTATTTTAGGTTTGGTACGAGCTCAAACTACTGCACACAAGGGGCCCCATGGTTACTTAAAAAAAAGCCCAAAAAAACCCCCCACCCAATTACCTCTCATGCTAGGGGGGGTTGGGGGTGGGGGGGGGGGGTGGGTTTACAACAGGATCGAACCCCTTCTTTTCACTTTCTGCATAGGTGTTAGCTCTGACCCCTGTCGCGATTGTGAAAACAATGGGAAAAGGGTTTACGAGATTCCGTCCGTCGTCTCTCTTTTTCTCTTTTGCATCCTCTGTCTCCTTTTTTCTGGGTTTTGTCACTGTCTTTCTGTTTTCCCCTTTTCTTTCACACACACATCAGCCCACAACAACCACCACACAAACACTCGCACACCATAACACACACAAAACACACACATCACACACACACATACACACACCTACACACCCACCACACACACACACATGCACACACACACACACCCCACACAAAACACAACACAAAAAACACACAGAGACACACACAACATACACACACCACACACACAACCATGCAACCACCCCCACAAACACAAACAAAACACCACAACACACACCAACCACACAAACACATACACACACACATGCACACACACACATACACACACACAAACACACACACAACACACACACACACACAACATACACACACACACACACACAACACCCCCCCAACCCCCAAAACAAAAAAAACACAAAACACACACACACACCCCAAACACACACCACAAAAAACCCCAAAACACCCCCACACCCACACACATCAACATAACACACACACAAAACACACCCCACACCACAAAAACCCCACAAAACCCCCACACACCCCACACAACACACACCCCCACACACACACACATAAACACCCACACATACACACACACACAAAACACAAAACACACAAAACACACCCCACAAAAACCACACACACAACACACAACAAAAAACCACCAAAACACACGCCCCAAAAACACACACAACACCCACAACACACACAAAACAACACACACACACACACAACACACACAACACACACAACACAAAAAAAGACAAAACCCCACAACCCCAAAACCATCCAAAACCAGATCCCAGATATACATCATGTGCAGCAACAGTAATTTTTAAAAAGAAAAAATAAAAAATCCGTCCTGTAACTGCCCAAAAGGCCCAAAATGATCTAAAATACGGATGGATACACAACCTTAAAGATAATGAAAATGGTTCTTTCAAATTTTAATGCACAGGGCACCTTCTGGGAAAAGGGAATGTAGAAAAAATATCTCAAAATGTTTTGAAAAAACTAGTCGACTCTTGTCTATGTTTTCTAAATGACGGCATTTTTAACAAGAACCCCAACATTTTTTAGCCCAAAAAGCATCACCCTTTAAATCTGTCATTTTTTCCCCCTGCTTTAGTTTCCCAGAGGGGGAAAGTGGTCAACATAAATGCCCCCCCTTTTGGCATTGATCACTTGCCTATTACAAAATTTTTTTGTGGAACAAAAACTTTTTTTGGGACACACAAAAAAACCAAAATCCTAAAATTTTTAAAACTAAAAACAGCTAAAGGGCAGAATTTTTGAAGCCATCCTTGCATTTACAACACGGAAAAGCTTTGACACTGACAACTTTGACCACTTTTATCCAGTTTTACTAAACCCAAACTTAATGCTGCCATTTTATCTATCCCCAAAATTTAATACAGAAAAAATAAATAAAAAATCAGGGGAAAATATTTTGTGGACCCCAAAGAAATGGGAGGAAGCATTTTAAAAAAAACCTAAAATGAAAAAAATTTTATCAAAAAGATAAAAAAATCAAAAAAAAAGTAAAACAGAAAAAACCTAAAATTCATTGAACCTTTTGTAGCTCGGGCAAAGAAAACAGTTTTGGACTTTTTTTTGCCCCACCAAAATTTTTTTAAAAATAAAAAGGCCCTTTAAAAAAAGGTTTGGGGAAAAAATTTAAAGAAATAAAAAAAGGGCCCGTTATTTTTTCCCAAAACCTTTGTCCATTGAAACCGGGAAAAACAAAAATTCCCATAAAATTTAAAAAGGCAGAGGCTTTTTGCAATATGTTTTTCAAAATCGAGGCGTTTTGGGAAGGGATTTCATTTAAGGTAGGAAACTATAGAACAAAAGGGGAAAAAAAAAACAGAGTATAATGCCCCCAATCTCTGACAACAGTTCTTTCTTAAGCTCCCAATATCAGTGATAAAAGTTAGAGATGTTTTACTGCCCTTTTTCACTAAAAAACATCTGTGGGTTTAAAAGCAGTTTCAATGACATGCAAAAAACCACTACCAGCAAACTTTTTTTTTTCCTACGCAAAAATTGGGTTTCATAAATTTTGGGAAAAATTGAAGGGTTGTGCCAGGGGTTTGGGAAAACAATCTTTTTTCCATTCCTTTTTCATAAAAAAAGGGAAAAACCCGGGGGAAAAACCAAAAAAAAAGCTACGGCCCAAATTTGCTTTGACCTAAACACACGGGCAACTAATGGAAAAATTTAAATTTTTAAAAAGGGGCGGGATGTACTTTTTGGATAAAAATAAAATAATCCCAGTCAACCCAAGGGGGTTTTCGAAAAACAAAATCTCCATAGATAAATTGGTTTAAAGCTAAAAACGCATAAAAAATTCAGTTGCAAAAAAAAAGAACGTTCTTGAAAACATTTTTTGATATAAAAAGAGCGAAATGACCCAAGTTTGGCATCCCTAAGTCTACATAAACTTAAAATCTGGGTTTTTTTCGGGCTTTTTTTAAAATTTAAAATTTTAAAAATTTTTTTACTAATATAAAAAAAAAGGTTAAAATACAAAAAAAAATTTTCTATTTTAAATCTCTTTCATATGGAAAATTCCCCCCAAAGGTTCCTTAAAAAACGCCTCTCTTTTTTAATTTTTTCTGCAGATCTTCCTTTTAATTGTCAAAGGGAAGTCGTCTAGAAAACAAATGCAGATGAATTTTGTAGGGGATGAATTTTTTCCAGAAACAAACACCCCCAAAAAGGACTTTAAAACCTACTTTAAAAAAGGGTATACCAAACCATTTTAAAACATCGAAAATTTTAAAAACCCTCAAAAAAGGGAAATTTACTTTAATCCACAGAAAAAACGTACACTGTGTTTTTTAAAAACTTTGGAAGTAATCCGATCCCTACCAGCATTTAAAATTTGGGGCCCAACAAAAATTGAATAAAAAGACAACCGAAAATTTTCGGGGTTTTTATTCTAAACTTCAAAGCTAACTTGGAATGCACAAATCGAAACAATTTAACTAAAGCAAAGAAAGGCTTAAATTTTTTGAAGATGGAAAAGTAAAAAAATTCTGGGGCCAAAAAACACATTAAATATGAAAAAATTTACTACATCCCTATTCTTTTCAAAATTACCCGAAAGGTCAAGGTTTTTTCATGCCCCTAATTTTTAAACTTAAAAATTACAAAGTAAGACTGCAAAGCTACAGAAGGCTCGGGGTGTCCCTTTACCACGCCTCACCCTGGAACATAAACGAAGTGGGCATTTTTTGCACTTAGAAAATTACCGTAATTTAACTTGCAAAAATTTTTCCCTTAAAAACAAAACAACAGAAAATTTTAAATTTCAGAAGAAATAAAAAGTAAATCAGATTTAAAATTTTCCAAAAAAGAGCGAAATATTACCCTCTAATGCCCAAAGTACATATTGTCTGATCGGTAGAAAACTCTAAAGTAAATCAACCCCGCATGGACCACAAAGCAATCTTCCCTTTGCCCAACCATGGGATATAAAAAAAAAGCACACTTTGAATAGAGTGTCTAATGAAAAAAAGGAATACAACCAGAATATAATGGTTGCGATTCCATCCCACACCCAATCAAAAAATATTTTTGCCCAAATTTACAAATTTATACAGATGGATCCCGCCTAGAAATAAAGAAAAAAGTTCTGCTTTTGTTAAAACCCAGGGGGTTAAAAATTGAAAAATCATATTACTTTTGGTAAAACATTGCCCCCCATATTTACGGCAAAATTGTAGCAATACTAAGGGTCTTACTTGTTTTGTTTTGGGCCGTTGGGGTAAAAATTTTAAAAATTTTTCTTTGCGTTGATTCAAATCCCCCAAATTTTATCTTTAAAATCGCCATGTTACAAAAAAAACTTTTGAAAAAACATATTTGAAATTAAGCCCTTTCAAAAATCCTTAACCGTAAAAGGGGATAAGTGTTAATTTTTGTTGGGGGCCTTTACACACTGGGTTCCTTTTCCCAAAAGGGTGGGGGGGGAAAAAGCGGCCCCAAAAAAGGGGCAAAACATGGGGGGATGCAAAAGAAGCATGTGCCCTTTTTCCTTACAAAAAGGGTTTTAAACTTATAGAAAAAAAAATCATGGGAAAGGCACTGAATTCAGCAAAATGAGAGACTTTTTTAAATAGAACGGGGAATCAATACCCCCAAACCCAACATGGGGAACCATTCAGAAAAAATTTGTAAAAAAGGGTTTTTTCTCCCCAAGGGAAAAAAATACTTTTTCTTTTAGAATGAAACTAAAAAGCAAATTTATAAACCCAAAAAAGCAAAAAAGTAAAAAGCCTTGGGGAGAAATTTTACCAATTCTATACTTTTGACTGCCAGAGTGGGAACAAAACCTTTTATGCCCCCTTTTTCTAAAAAAATCCCTCACCCGCCTATTTAGTAATTTTAAAAATTTGGGATTTTTAAATTGTGAAAGGTCTTGTTACATCCCCCAAAGGGCATTTGTTTTAAAGTTTCATTAAAAAGTTAATACTTTTTTTGGGGGGGGGGTTTTTTTTTTTTTTAAAATTTCCCGTTGCAATTTTCCAAGTTTTTTCGAATTTTTAAATTTTTTTTTTTTCACCCCAAACCACAATTTCCCCGGGGTTTTTGTTTTTTTTTTGGTTTTTTTGGGTTTTTTTTTTTTTTTTTTTGGGTTTTTTTTTTTGGGGGGGGGGGGTCAAAAACACTAAAATGAACAGACTAAAATTTTAAGTCAACAACAACACAACACACACAACAAAACAGACCCACACACATACACACCCACACAACACACACACACAAAACCCCATACACAAAAAACATATACACACACACACACACAACAACACTTTCACACACACAAATACACACACAAAAAACACACCACAACACACACATTTTCCCCAAATTTACACACCCCCCCAACACACACACCACACACAAATTTTTTGTCTAATATCCTGAGAGTGAACAACGTAAAATCGAAGACAACAACCCAAAACACACCACACATTCACAACCCCCAAAACACCAAAACACAAAACACACACAACCCCACACATTCACACACACACACACACACACCCCCACAAAACACCCACACACACACACACCCCACACACCCACAAAAGGAAACAAAGATACAGCCCTAAAAATTGAGTTTCTGGAACCCCGCCTAAGGCGGCCCTGAAACAGACCCTTTTACATTCACAATTTTACTTTTATCCCCATAACACACACAAAAACACACACACACACAAAACAAAAAGAACAAAGAGAAAAGCCCAAAAAATTTGATTTTTGTAACCTCCCAATGCTGACATGAATGACAGGAAACCTTTTACTTCACATTTGATCTTTTCCATGCCTATAACACACACACACCCCACACCACACCACCCACACACACACAACACACACAACAACACACACACCCAAACACAACAAAACACACACACACACACAACCCCAAAACAACACCCACACACACACACACAACCCACAAAACACACACAACACATAAAACCCCACATACACAACATACACCCCACACACACATCACCAAACACACACACAAAAATGCACACACACACTTTCCACACCCACACACACATGCCCACACACACACACACACAACCAACCCCCCCACACGCACACACACACACCCCCCCACAAAACCCCACACACGCCCCACAAAAACCCACACATATTCCGGGCTCCTATTTTTAAAGGAAACCCTCTGGTACATTTTTTAAGGGGGGTGGAAAGACGTTTAAAAATTTGAAACTTTCTTACTTACTTAATTTCTTAAAAAACACACACACACACACCACCCCACAACACAAAACACACACACACGCCCCTCACACACACACAACACACACACACACACACATATTCATTTTCCCATTTAAAATCGTCTGGTAACACTTTAAGTGGGAAAAACGTTAAAATTTAAACTTACTTTCTTTTTCCCACAAAACACACAAAACACCCCAAAACATCCAAACCCCCCCCCCCCCCCACACACACACAAACACACCCCAACCCCACACCCACACACACACAAACATACACACACATTTCATCTCCTTTTTAAAAGGGTCGTCCCGGAAACAAATTTAATGGAAAGAGTTAAAATTGAAGACTTACTTTCTTTTCTTTCTTAAATAAACACACACAAAAAAACAAAACACAACCCCACCCCACCACACACACACAAACACAAACCCCACACCACACACACACACAACAAAAAAAAACCCAAAACCCCAAAAACACATATTCATCTCCTATTAAAAAGGGTCGCTGTATCACTTTAAGTGGGGAAAAACGGTTTAAAAATTTAAGACTTACTTAAATTTAAAAACACACACACCCCCACCACACCCCCAAACCCCCACACACCACACACACACACACACATACACCCCCCCCCCCCCCCCACACACACACATACACCCCCCCCCCCCCACCCACACACACACACACACACAACACACCCCACACACACACCCACACACATACACCCCCCCACACACACACACAACACCACACACACACAACACCCACCCACCCCCCACCCACCCACCCACATACACACACACAACCCCACACACACCCACACCCACCCACACACACACACCCACACACACACAAAACAACACACCCACACCCACCCACACCCACCCCCCCAAAACACACACACCCCATACACACACACATACACCACACCCCACACACACAACACACACACACACACATGCACGCACTCACAGAC
Organism: Rapana venosa; assembly: GCA_028751875.1. Classification (NCBI taxonomy): domain Eukaryota; kingdom Metazoa; phylum Mollusca; class Gastropoda; order Neogastropoda; family Muricidae; genus Rapana; species Rapana venosa. Next base: position 9,363 of record JAQIHA010001435.1, read on the forward strand.
CCACACACAGACACCCCCCCCCCCCCCACACACACACACACACATACACACCCCCCCCCCCCCCCACACACTACACACACACACTACACCCCCCCCACACACAACACACCACCCCCCCCCCCCCCCCCCACAACACACAAACACAACACAACACACACACACACACACACACAGAGTGATTGATGCTCTTTCAGCAGGCGTGACGTGCGGAGGGGCCAGATATGGGTGTTTGGGATTCTCCAGCCACCCCGAAACCAGTATCTACCACTACCAGCGACATCTGGTCCTGCACCTCCGCGACAAGACCTGCAACAGTTCAGCTTCAAGTCAGCTGGTTATGGTGGTGGTGGGGGGTGGTGTTTTTTGACAGTGGTGGTGGTGGTGGTGGGGGGGGGGGGGGGGAGGGGGAGGGGGGGGGGGGTGGGGTGGGTTTGGGGGTTGGGGGGGGGGGTTGGGGGGGGGTTGGTGGGGTGGTGGTGGGGGGGGGGTTTGGGGGGGGGGGGGGGTGGGGGGGGGTGGTGGTTGGGGGGGGGGGGGGGGGGTGGTGGGGTGATGGGGTGGTGGTGGTGGTGATGGTGGTGATGGTTGGTAGTGGTGATGGGGTGGTGGGGGTGGGGTTGGGGTGGTGGGGTGTTGGTGGTGGGGGTGGGTGGGGTTGGGGTGGTGGGGGTGGTTGGTGGGTGGGGTGGGGTTGGTGGTGGTGGGGGTGGGGTGTTTTGGGGGTGGGGGTGGGGTGGTGATGGGGGTAGGGTGAGGGTGGGGGGGGGGGGTTGGTGGTGGGGGGTTGTTGTGGTGGGGGGGGGGGGTGTTGGTGGTGGTGGGTGGTGGGTGGTGGGGTGGGGTGGTGGTGGGTGGTGGTGGGGGGTGGTGGTGTGGTGGGTGGGGTGGTGGGTGGGGGAGGGAGGGGAGAAGGGGAGGAGGAGGTGGTGGTGGGTGGGGGTGGTGGAGGGGAGGGGTTGGGGGGGTGGGGGGGGTTTTGGGGGGGGTGGGTGTATTGGGTGTGGGTGGGGTGGTGGGGTGGTGGGTTGGGGGGGTGGTGGTGGTGTGGTTTTGTGTGGATGGGGGGAGGGGGGGTAGTAGGGTGTGGTATGTTGTGTGTATTTTTTGTTGGTTTGGGGGTTTGGGGGGTGTTGTGTTGTTTATGGTTGGGTAGGGGTATGCTGTTGTTGTGTAGCGGGTTTGTGTATTTGGTGTGTGTATGTACCGCATGGGGTGTTGTGGTTGTTTAGGCAGTAAAAAAATAAAATTGCATGTGAAAAAGTCCCCTCATTTATGTCACAGTAGGGAGTTTTACAAAACTCAAAACTTTTTAGGCTTTTCCTTTGCTTCTTTGTGTGGTTATGTGTGTGGTGTGTGTTATTGGGGTGTGTGTGTTGTGTGTGTGGGTGTGTGTTGTGTTGTGTGTGTGTTGTTGTTATAGGCATGGAAAAGATGAAAGTGCATGTGAAAGGGGCCCCCCATTCATTCAGCATTTGTAGGTTACGAAACTCAAAACTTTTTAAGGTGTACTCTTTCTTTCCCTTTTGTGTGTGTGGATTATGTTTGTGTGGTGGTGTGGTTTTGTGTGTGTGTGTGTGTGTGTGTGTGTGTGTGTGGTGTGTGTTGGTTTCCCCGATAATTTTCTGCTTGAAAATTTCTCCCCCCACAAAATCCCCATATCCACATTTTCTTTCCTCCCCCTCCCCCTTTTTTAAATTTTTAGAGATATTTTTGTATTTTTTTTATTTATCTTATTTTATTTACACTTATTATTTTTTTATATTACACTTGGAATGAACGCTTTTTGTTATCTGTATATCACATTGCTTTATTGCTTTTCTTGTGTTGTATTGCATGCATTGATTTTAATATCTTACATTCTCTTGAATCACATATCGGGTTTCATTTTGGGGCCAGCTAAGGCAAACATGGGATAATAAAAAATGGAATTTGTATGCGCTAAATCTTGCAAAAACAAATCAAATGCCAACAGGGGGCCAG
>JAQIHA010001436.1:0-11330 GCA_028751875.1 Rapana venosa
GGGCACCTAAGCTAAGGGAAAAGATGACACACACAAAACTTTTTTCTAAAAGGGGGGGGGGGGGAGGGGGAAAGGGGGAAAGGAAAAGGGGGGGGTTGGGGCAAATGTTAAGTGCGCAAAGGCACACTATAACACAATTTTGACCATAAAATTTATCAATTAAAATTTAAAAATTTTAATTTATTTTTTCATTTTGCCAGGTACACAAGTAAGTACTTCAATGAAAAATTTGTGACTCCGGGCAGGGTATGGGGGAAAACATTTTTCCATGAAAAGGTTTGGGGGGTCCGGGGGCATTCCCCCCTGGGGGGGTGAAGGGGCGACCCCCTTGTGAGGTGGGGGGCAATGCCCCTAAGCTGAAGGTTTTATCAATGCTACCTGTAAAAAGCCTCTTTTTGAAAAACTTCATTTTTTCAAACTAGCAAGTTCTCCCTAAAATAAGTCCCTAGAAAGACACGTTTTTTCTTAAACCCAAAGGAGGTTTTAACCCAAGTAATCACATTGCAAAAATGAGGACTTATTATTTAGACAAATGTCAAACAAGATAGCCTAGAGGAAGGACAGACAAAAACAGATGGGGAGAGAAGGGAGGGGGGGGGAGGAGGGAGAGAGAGAAGAGTTTAAATTTTTTTTTTTATATGAGGTAAGGGAATTTTAAGCACCAGTGCTTTTTTACATCCGTCCCCATGGTATGGGGTTTTGAAAATTTTGCATCTGTTCCCCCCAGCCAAAAGCCTACTCTTTTGAAAAGCGTAACGGATTTAACGGTGAGCAAGATGTTCTGCTGCGTTCGCCCCGGGGGCCTCGTTTATAGTCTCATCCCGGACTTTGACATTCAGCTTGATTTTTTTTGGCAAATGGAAAAAAGGGCGAGGCTGGGGAAACGAAACCCCGAACCCACGTTTACTTGTTGGGAGGTGAACGTCTTAACCATCCCGCCACCTTCCGAAGAGAGAGAGAAAGATGAGAGAGAGAGAGAGAGAGAGAGAGAAGAGAGGAGAGAGAGAGAAGGGGAGAGAGAGAGAGAAAAGGGGAAATCTGAATGTTTCAGAGCTCTCTCTGTTTCTCGTCAAAAAGAGAGAGGAGGAGAAGAAAGAGTGGGGGGGGGTTTGGGGGGGGGGAAGCACATGGAAAATACAATAAAGTGTGAATGTGTGGGTGAGTGGTGTAGAGAGATAGAGAAAAAAAGAGAGAAAGGAGAAAAGAGTGTGTGTATGTAGTATGTGTGTGTGTGAGTGGTGGTATGTCTGTGTGTGAGAGAGAAAGTGCAAGAAAAAAGAAGAGAGAGAGAAAAAGGGAGAGAGGAAAAGAGAGAGAGAGGAAAAGAGAGAGAGAGAAAAGAGAGAGAAGAGAAAAGAGAGAAGAGGAAGTGAGCCCGAAAAAAAGGGAGGGTCGAGAAAGAAAATTGCCTCCTGAAAAAGGGGGGCCCTGAAAGAAAAGAAAACCCACCAGGAAAGCCCCCCTTTAAAACCCCCCCTCCCCCCCCCTTTCCCTTTTGAGCATGAAAAACCCAAAACCCATTGAGAAACAGGGGGTCCTTTTCACTGTTACCTAAATTCATGACTACCCAAAGCAAAAAAGGGGGGGTAATCTGCTGGAAGGTTACACCCCGACTGGTTTTCAGGGTTTCTTTCTCTCTCCTTTTTTGATTTTTAAACCCCCCTTTTTTTGCGGAGAAAAGCAGGAGCAGCCGGGCCGAGCCCGTTTTCAAAAGGAACCTTCGGGGAAGGGAAAATTTTTCCGGAATTAAAAACGCGAAAGGCCGGAAAACATCAGAATGTCCAAAATTTTTCCTTTCCTTTGCTTTAAAAAAATCGTGAATGGCTTATTTACTTTTATAAAAATTAACAGGGCGACTTTTTTAAAAGGAAAAAAGGGAAAAGGGCCCCTAACCATAAGTCTGGGGGAAGGGTCCCCCATCTCTACCCCCAAATTGAGCGGCCCCTTTTCCCCCCGGGTTTACCTTTTCCTACCCAAAGAAGGCCCATTTTCGGGGTGCGGGGGGCTTTATAAGAAAAGGGGAAAGGGTCCCCATAACTTAACCAGCCAAAAACCGGCTTAAATTCTGGGGGAAAACATTTTTTCCGCCCCCTACTTTTCCCTCCCCTCCCCTTTTTTAATCCCTGAAAAACCCTTTAAAGAGGGATTTTAAACCCCCTTTCAGGCTGGGTTTACTGGGAAAAACCCCACCCCAAAAAACCCAAGGGGCGCAAATACCCACCCTTTTCCCCCTAACCCCCCCCCTCTCCCCGCTGCTTAATTGCCCCGGGGGGGAAAGCATTTTTCCCAGGCACCACCAACTTTTGAACTCATGACCTTATGACCCAGGGGATGAAGTCATAAATCTTCTCTTTCAAAACAACTCGGCTACCCCTTCCACTGAAGAAAAGAAAACTAGTAAAAGACAGGAAACGCATCAAGTCTTTTTGAAAATTTGGTTTCTGGGGTAATATGGGGTCAGTGGGTCCACAGAATTGATTAGGTAGTGATTTTCCCCAAAGACTAGTCGAGTCACCAAAACTTTCTGTCATCACTTTAAAAACCATTACACCCAGTGGTGGTAGGCAGCAAAAAAGCGTTTCCATTCCCCCCTATCCGGGGCCAAACCCTAGCCACTGTTTCCCCAAAGTGCTGCAGGGGCCTTCATCTCATTTTCCAGTCCTTCCCCACGTTGTTTTTGGGGTCTTCCTTTTTTTCTCCTTCCCTTCTGGGTCCAGTCCAGTGCTGTTTTGTGTTAAACTGTGGGTCCCTTGGGAGGAGTCCCCAAATCCCTTCCACCGTCGTCTGTGATGATGGTTCCCCATGTCTTCTTGCCAAACTTTCTGTTTCAGCGATTTTTTTCCCCGGGATTCGCCTTTCGGTTTCACTTCAAGTTAATTTTAGGCTCTGTAAGTGTAACATGTAAGTGTTTTGGATTTAAAACTAACCAAGCCCCAGAATGAAAAAATGTGTTAAAATAAACTCATACAGAACGTAAAAAGTGTTCAAAGTAAAACAAAAAAACCCCCCTTTTAATCTTTTGATTTTTTTGGAAGCTTTGGGGCAATTATGGCTGGTACTAAGTTGATGTGATAGTATCAAAGACACAAAAAAGGGGGCCTGCCCAGCTGTAAAATTTTTCTCTGTAAAATTCAATTTTATTTTGTCAAGTTGTTTTACCCTTTCCTCAAGTTATACTTACATTTACACAGTTACAGGATTTGAATTTTGTGCTAGCTAAAGAAAAAAGGGAAGGGTTAAAAATACTGATAAGCAAAAGCAAGCAAGAAAAAAATGTACACTCCCAAAAAAAATGAAAAAAAGAGCCAAATTCATGACGGAATGCGAAAAGTAAAAAGTTTGACATTGGCAGCCAGTTTATGACACTGTGTGGCAATCTGAATCGGCATGCTCCTCTCTCTCATGCACAAATCCTTGCCCATTGTGCACATCACACGCGAGAACTTGTAAGTATTTTTCGGTTTATAATTAGGGGTTTTTTTAAAAAATTTCTATTAATTTATTAGCAAAATTAAATATTTTAGTAGCATACTGGAATAAAAAAAATCATTAATAAAATAATCAAAAAATAGATAACTTTTGGAAACCAGCATTACAGAAAAAAAAGGGAAAAATTAAAATTTTTAATAGATAGAAGCCGCTTACACATTTACAGAAAAAAAGGAAAATATTAAAAATTGTTAATAATAAAAAAAAGTAAGCGCTTAATGTGGTTCTCGGGGTCTCACTAGAGGTTAGTGCTAGAAACAATCATATTCATAACGAGTGACCGACATCGAGACACCATTTCACTTTAAATGAACACACGTGCTCTCGCCGGCCCCGGGGGCAAGAACAAAAACCCACAGTTTCTGACATTTTTTTCAATGGGAACACTTTTTTTGTAATAAAAGTGAAAATTTTACACATTTTTTGCAATCATTTACAATAAGTTTGGCAAAAAAGAAAAACGAACACTTTTTCTTTCCCATACCTCCCTTTGATTTTCTGGCGACACACGGTAAAGAAAAAACGGAAGTCTCACGAGTTAAAAATTTTCTGAAAATTTTCTTTTTATACCTCTATAAAAATGTAAAAAAAAAACAAAAAAAAACAAAAAAGAACTTATTTAAACCCCATGAAACTTTTCACTACATTTTATATTTTGTTGTCCATTGTTGGTGTTCGTTTTTACTATTTTTCTTGAGTTTGAATAGTCTGACTAGTTACAAAGTTTTTGGGGTTTTTTTCTTTTATTTGGGGGGAAATGAAAGAAGTACTCAGTGACTTTTAAAAAATTTTTTTACATCCAGTCCACGTGTGCTATAACCCCCCCCCCCCCCCCCCAACTCCATCCCTTAAAATGAAGCGACTTATTTGAACAAAAAAAACAACCAGTTATAACCACTTTTAAACTAAAATGAGCTCACTAAAAAGGTTGCTTCGCCCTCTTTTTTTCAAAACATTTATAAAATATCTAATGAATCTGAGTGATAGATTCAGTTGTGGGGTTTTTCAATTAAAGTAAGAAAAAGGACCTCGTGTGGAGACGTTTGAATTTATTTTTTAAAATCTCAAAAATGATAATCAGGGAAAAACATGAAAAACAACAACTGAACACACTCTAAAGTAAAATAAAGTATGTTCTTTCGACCAGAAGGCCCATAGACCGGGGCTTACCCGGTTTCTGTAGCGTTAAGCGAACTGTGGTTTTTCACCACCCCTGGACAGGAAAGCAGTCTGTCCCAGTACTCCCCAACAGAGCTGGTACCCACAAAAAACCTAAACGAAATATAATTTTAAAAGAACTTTCCTCTTAACATATCCATATTTCGATGCCGTGCAGGCCCTAAATGCAGATTTGGAGAGAATGTACAGGCTTGGAGATGAGATCTTTCGGAGACCCCTTGGCATCCCCTACAAAGCCACAAAGCAACGAAAGCGTGCTTTAACAAAACCACAAACCATTGGACCCTTTGAAACCTTGTAACGATGGGAAAAAGCGTAAACTTAAATGTAGGGCTGTCACAAGACCCAAAGGACTTCAAAACATTTTTTACGGGGCCCCTGTCCAAGGAGGAAGAAAAGAGGCAGACCAAGGAAGAGCTGGGGATAAATCAGCGAATGGAGGGGGCCTAGAACTCAACAAACCCTGAAAAAGGGGGCAAACAGAAGGGGGCAATGGAGGGAACGGGTTGTGTCGGGGGGGGTCCCCCAGGGGCGTCCGATTGGGGAATAGGGGGCCTAGCTAGATAATAATTTATTTGCGAGTATTAAATTATTTGGGTAAATTTCTCTAACAATTAAATTTAATTTGGGTTTCCTTTAGGCAGGCGCGGGCTCTTTGGGTTTGCTCTAATGATGAAACGCGGGGAAGATTCTGAATTTGTTACTTTACCAGGCGGTTCATCTTTGAGACAGAAAATCACGGTCTGAGGGGAAAGAACTTTGAACGATTTTGGTTTTGGGGGGTTTTGTAAAGGGGTAATGGCTGTGATCAATTGTAATTTTGGATCACAACATACCCTTCAGGTACCACAAGGTAACTTTCTAAAAAATTCTGGTTTTACTTGCGATTTTGGTTTTGACTGGCAAGATTACAAAAAAAGATTTTTTTAAAGTGCAAGCCCCCAAAAATACAAACGTATATGTGGGATAAGGTTCATTTTTGATCTTTAATGATTTGTTCAAGTGCACCTTTCGTATTTCCCCTGTAAACTGATAAGCTGCCCTAACTCATAACTGCAAAGCTTACTTTTTTGAAGGAATATTTTAACCAACTACTAAGTAGTAGGGGCAGCCAAAATTTTTTTGATAATTTTGTGAATAAAATGGTATTTTTTAAAAAACTTTTTAAAAAAAAAATAACAACAAAAAAAGAATTATGTCTCTATCTCTATTTTTTTCAAAAGTATGGGGTCAAAATGGAAGCCTTATTTTGGGAAAGGACCTGTTGAAAGACTACAATCACACTCAAAAAAATTTCCACATACAATGTCAAATATAATAATACCTACAAAATGAATCACTTCCTTTTTAAGGGTAAAAAGATATACTTTGTTAAAATTGCCTCACATTGATTGGGGTTTTACTCAAATTTGCAGGATAAGCCTGTTTGAGGTCCAACAGGTTGGAAAAGATAGCATCTTAGGGGCAAATTTTTTTACATTGCTTAAAGATGTGTTACATAGATTATTTTCCCAATTTTTTTAGGGTTTTAACTCAAATTTTCAAATATTGGGGTCTAATTTTGCCGGAAAACCCTAAAATGCCCTGCGCGGCCCAAAAAGACAGTCCCTGGTAGATTTTCTTTTAATAACTTTTAAACCGGTAAATTTGATTTGGAATTGGTGGTGTAAAATATGGTTTATATCATTTAAAATTTACTTTATTTTTTTTTTTCAATTACATAAGGTTTTTTCAAAAGGCCCACCAAGTGGCAAAAATTTTGGGAAAATTTAAACCCCTTTTCCCGCCGTGCAAGTGCCCCTATATGCGGGGGAAATAAATTCTTATGACCCCTGACTGCTAGTTCATATCCCTCTTTTCCAAAAATCCACATGAATATTTCCCGATAGTCTGCCTAATGACAGTATATATATCGTAATTACTTTAGGCAAGCTCAAAAATTTGTTAGCATGCTATTTCACAGCCAAAAAATGTAAAAAAAATTCCCCCAAAAAAAACGATTTTTTGATCACCCCTGTCATTTTGAGTACTCCCTTTTCAATAACGTCAAACTTAAGTTAGGGCCCAAAACTCATTCTTTTTTTTTTAATGCCGACAGCTGAATATCACGACTTTTCATCACTGTTTTGGGAAAACTACAGTTTTATTTGCCCCCCAAATTTTTCAGCTTTAAAGTTTTTTTTTGCCTTTTAACAAAGAAGGTCAGCCATTTTGAACAGAAAATTCCCAAAAAAGATGCATAAAAAAAAACAAAATACGAGCTAAAAAACGACGTTTTTTTGCTACGGTTTTTTGCAGCTGAATGTTTTTCCCAACAACAGGAGAGTACCTTCATCAAATTTTGGGTTCTTTCCCTTTAACTGTAGTCAAGGAAGCAGGCTGTTTACTTCGGTTCGACCCCCCGGAAAAATTTTACGGTTGTGGGCGATGGGGTGCACTTTACCCCCGGAAAATTTTCCCGGGGTAAGGCAGTCTAGGGGTAAGTGAAATGTTGTGAAACATTAGTTTTTGTAAAAACATGCTTAGAAAAAACCCAAAAACATTTTAACTCTTTTTTTTTAAATGATTAATCAATGAATAATCCTTTTTTAATGTTTAATCACTTTGCATGCATTTATATGTTGTGATAAATTCTGAGAACCAGCTTCACTAATGCCTAATTACAGGGGGTAAAGGAGAGGGCAGGTTCATGCCGGCTGGGGCAGTCATCCCCTCCTCACAAAACTTTAAACCCTCTGATTCGAAACTAGACTGGTAAATTTGATGGGGAGTTTTTAGAGGACCCTGAGGTACAGAAGCCCCAGAAGCCAAACACTTGAATCAGCCAAAGCCACTAAACCCCTTAAATGATAAACTTTCTTTTGAAGGGAAAAGACCACAAAAGCAAAAATTTATTCCAGCTTTTTATAATTTTTCTCTGTAGGCATTTGAAGCCAGCTTTGTGTCTTTATTTGTAATTTTTCCCCAAAAGTTGTGTACGGGGGCTGCCTCTTCCAAAAATTTTCCTGTCAGTTGCTCCCCCCGGGTAATATCTTTATGTGTTTTCCTATGCTGTTTTAAAAAGCAATAACAGCTTTCAAAAGTCCCATAAAGGGGATGCATAAGTCTCCAATGATGCATGTTGGCGGGGTTACAACTTTTTCACACAAACAACCCTTTAAAAGGAACAGCTGCCTTATGAATTGGTTTGGGAAAAAAATGCTTTCTGAACTGGCTTGGACAAAAATGTCTTTTATGGTGTATCCTTAGTATATTTCTTTAAAACTTGTCAGAAACACTGCAACCCTAAAAAGCTCGCATCCAATTGAGTTGGCGGGAAAAAATTGTGTTTCATAAAAGTCTTCTCACCTTTTTTGTTTTTAGTACCAATAACTGAATCAGCAGATGTTTACAAATCTCTGCAACACCCTTTTGGTGAAAACTGTTTGGGTTCCCAGAAAAATAACCTCAGCTTGTTTGTTGATTTCCTTTCTATGTCGCATTAAAAAAATGAAAAACTTAAAAGGGTTTATAGAAATGTTATCATAACAAAAAAAATAAGAGGGGAGACACACAAGACACAATAAAAAGGTAATGACTGCGACAAATGTGTAAATTTTAAAAAACTTGAAAAAAGAATTATTTACCTGAAGACATCTGTGTTAATTTTTTTTATTATAACACACACACAGGGGGGGCAAGGGGGGGGGGGGGGGGACTAGGTGATAGCACTGTACTAATATGTATTGTGAGGCAAAACAAAAGAAATAATAAGCTCATTTAGTTTTTACGCATGACAACTCTACTTGTATATGTTCCCGGAGAAAAAATTCATTTATAACATTAATCTAGGGAAAGTTGCGTAACCAAAAACCCAAAGAAAAAAACTAAACTCCACTTTAAATTCACCAAAAATGATACTAAAGTGGGAAAATTGGGCAAAAAAAAAACAAAAAACGGGGACGACTTTTCTTCACGAAAACACCCATTCACGCTCTCGGGTTACTTCTTTGGGTTGGTGGTCATTCGCAAATTGTTTAAAAACGATCGCTATTTCACCATGTAACTTTCCAAAAAAAAAAACTTTATAGAACGTTCAAACTATCTTATTTTTCCCTTCCCCAAATTTGTGAAGTGATTTTGTGGAAATACTGACGAAATCGGGATGCGTTCTTTTTTTTGCATTGCAGAAGATTGACAACGTGTAATATCCTTTTCTAAGTCTTGTTTTCAACGATCGCATGAATTTTTACGCAAACCACGCGATCTTGTATAAATAAATTTATATGATATCTGTATTGAAAAATTTATAAATTTTATCCGTAAATCGAAAAAAATTGTCGATCCTTGACAAGATCGGTTCAAGTTTTGGTTGGGGAAAGTCCCTTCCCCCTTGCCCTTCGTTGCAAATTTTTCCGCGATTTTAATACTTCGCTTTTATTGGTTTGGGGTGAAGACAGTCCAGAATACATTAACCCGTTCCAAAAAATTTGACAAAAGGTCGTCAGTTTGATTTTCACCTTGAGTATTGCTATTTTAAAACTACAGGTTCTTTAGAGTTCGCCGTCGGAGATCGTTTACTGCCAAAAAACCCCGTTTTTTCGCGAAAATTGCCAGATATAAAAAATTTCACCCCTCTGTATTTTAAATAAAAAACTAACACAATGGGTACCAAATTTGGGCAATTTTTTGCTGTTGCGAATACGCATCGGGTTCAAAATGGGCATGTCTCTTTGAAGTTTGTCCTGTGCACGAAAAAGGCGGCCGCGCAGCGTTTTTTAGCGGAACGCACCCTCATTCACACCTTGCGTATTGACATACACAAGCCACAGAAATAAAAATGCACTCAAAGAAAAGAAGAAAAATTTGAACTTTTTTTTCCGGGTTATAGTGTTTTTAATCAGTAAAACAGAAGCAGAGTAATAAGGAATGAAAAACCGAAAATTTGCCCCTTTTTTAGCAGTGTGACAGTATTCGCCGGGGGGTGCCGTACCTACCTATGGGTATAACTAGTATCAACATCCGCAAGCAGCATAGAGCGTGCATTTTAATTTTGTAACAACAAATAAATCAGAGTCAGTTTTGCTGTATTTTATTAATGAAGGCATTAGGCAAATACCCATTGGGGCATTAGTGAAAAGAAAACATCAAAACGAAATTTTTATAAATTTGGGCCCCTATAATGTTTTTTTTGTTTTGTTTGGGTCATCTGTTTCCCATGCTTAAATTCAATGGGCCATAACCCCTTAAAATCTGTAACCAGGACATTCTCAGATTCTTAACTAAAATGTATTGCATAGATGGATAGAAAAATAGACAAGAATCTAAGTAAGCTTGTGTTTTTAAAATTTAAAGATGTATAAAGGATTTGCTAAAATTTTGAAAACCAATACAATTTATGATGCTCAATGCGTTTTTTGAAAGGGATTTAAAATTTGTGTATTGTTTATTTATTTTTGTTCTTTGGTTGTAATGTATATAAAGAAAAGCCACCGAAGACAAGTAGTACAGGATTGGGACGTTTTGGTCTAACCACGCCCAAATTTTACGGGAAAGGGATGGAAAACATCGGTGCTACCAAAGGGGTTTGGGGAGCTTGAGCAGTTTACCCACAGGTGAAAGCACGGTAAACTTAAAAAAAATAATGTCACAGAATGATGATAAGAATTTTTTGGGTTGTACAGAATGATGTAAAATTAAAAAGGAATGTTCTTTTGGAGGGTGTTTTTTGTATTAATTTTTTCTTGTTCTTCTTCCTTTTTGTCAGTTTCTCCCAGGGAGGTTTTGGGGATTGAGAGCCTTCTCCATCTCTCTCTGTTTTGAGCTTCCTCCTTATTTATGCCCCCTTTTACTAAATCATCTGCAAATACAGGTACCCAGGTTTTGCTTGTCTTCCCCTTTTGGGCTCTTTCCTCCACTCACAGTTTTTTATTTTGGCTCTTTCCCCCCCCAGGAGTTGGTCTGGCTTTTTGTTAAACTTTGCCCCCTAAACCCCGCCGTTTTTTATTTGGTCATTTTTAAAACTTCAGTCCTTTTAAAATTTGAATTTTGTAAAACCCATTCCTGAACCTACAAGGGACGGGCTGATAGGGTTGTTTTCACCTCTCTCCAGTGGGTTTTTTTTGACCCCGCTTGCCCCCCCCCCCCCGGGGGACTCCCGGGGTATGCTTACAAAACAAGATTGCAAGAATAGGGCCCGCCCCAACCAGGGAGTCGTAAGAGGGGACTAAGGTGGAAACCCTTTTCCGGTTGGGGGTTGGGGACAGGGGAACAACCCCGACCCTAAAAAAAAAAACAGTTACAGAAACAGCAACAGAAAAAAATATACTTTTGCGTGCGAAGGACTCCCGGGTCCAGTGAGACCGTAGAATTGAGGGCCCAAAACCAAGAGGAAACTACCCGCAGGATAAGGGGGGACCTGAACACCACCAAACTAAGATCAATAGCTTGGAAGGAACGATGTTGAGACAGCAAACGGCACGGGAACACGAGATGAGGAAAATTTAACCCCATGTCCTGGATAAGCGAGAGTAAAGGATGGATCTGGGGGAATAGAACCACCTCGGAGAAAAACCCCCTTACTCGGGGGGGAAAGCGACCCCACCACGGGGAGTTTCCATCTCCCCAAAAAAAGGGGGTTGAGCGATGCCCTTTGGGGTGGAAGCCCCCACAAACAGCAAGAC
>JAQIHA010001437.1:0-5000 GCA_028751875.1 Rapana venosa
CTTTCCCTCCTCCCTCTCTCTCTCTTATATGCTTATTTTCTTCCGACCCCGCCCATTCTGGGGAATGTGTGGGCTGAGGCCAGCAGCGGGAAGATGCCCGGCCTCTCCAGGGACGAGAGACGAGCACAGGAGGAGAGAGGGGACCCGACACTGCACGTTCTACCCAGCACGGCCATGCGACAGTGTGGCTAGGGAGCCTACAAGAAAGAAGAAGAAGAATGGCCGCCACCACCACCACCTCCACCACCATCCCCTTCCCTCCCCTTCCCCCCCCCCTCCTTCCCTGCCCTTCCTTGTAGAAGGGACGTATTCATCTCGGTTACGCTGTGTAGTTTTCTGTTGTCATTGGGTCTGACAGAAGGTACAAGGTCAAGGTGTCCCCATAACCTACGTGGTCGTAGGGGAGCGAGGCGTCAGAGACCTCAGCTTCTCTAGGGGCCAGCATATTGAGGGCAGTGGCGCCCATCTCCTCTCTCTCCGCTGCTTGACCTTCCCTGACCCTAAAGAGGGCAGGTGCCCATTTACAGCTAGGTGAACTCGGGGAACTGTACTGAAGCCAAGGCGCGCAAACGGTCACCCATCCAACTGGTAACCTCGCTCGACGCTGCTTAACTTGGCTGGGGGAAAGCGAGTGCTCCGACCACTGAGCTATCCCGTCCCCATCCAGAGTTGAGGGGATTTAAAACACACAGACAGACAGACAGACAGAGACAGACAGACAGAGAGCGAGAGAGAGAGAGAGAGAGAGAGAGAGAGAGAGAGAGAGAGAGAGAGAGAGAGAGAGAGAGAGAGAGAGAGAGAGAGAGAGAGAGAGAGAGATGACAATGACAATGACAATGACAAATTCTTTTATTTCGAGGATAATGAATAAGCACCCATGTGCTTTTTTTTACATCCAGTCCCCGCCCTTAGGGATATATATGATAATAAAATAAAATAAAGCCCATAGCAATACACTCACACAGTATACGGAAAAAATATCTACACAAAAATCCCCACAAAAATCACCGAGGAGAGAGAGAGAAAAAAAGTAGCAACAAGTAAGAAAAAAAGCAAAACAGAAAACACAGAAACAACCGAAAAAATAGCAAAGAAACCAAGAGCAAAACAAAAGCGGCAACAACAACAAGGGGAGAGGGGACAACCGAATAATCCCCCCTCCAAAAAAAACCCAATACCAAAACCAAAACAGAACCAAACAAGCAAAACCTCCATAATATAAAGGACAACAAACCACGTAAATAGTATCATTTTGGCTAACAGAAAGAAACGTCAAAAATTCTTTGTGCTTTTATGGGAAGCAACAGCAATAGTAACTAATGAACCAAATCATCTATAAGCAATTTGCATCCCCATGCACACGGTACACACACAACACACACACACAGAACACACACACCGTACCCACACACGACGCGGCGCGCGCGCGCTGCACGCACAAAACCATGACATCAAATGCCAACATCAAATCTTCATGAATAATCATGTATAGTCCATAAAATAAGAGAGAGAGAGAGAAGAAGAGAGAGAGAGAGAGAGAGAGAGAGAGAGAGAGAGAGAGAGAGAGAGAGAGAGAGAGAGAGAGAGAGAACAAATACAAAAGTTACAGGGAATCAGAATCGTGAGCCAGTGTAGTATCAAACGCTTCGATTTGTTTGCTTTACAAGATTGAGCGCTATACAAATACCATACATTATTATTAGTATTAGTATTATCAACATTATGGACCAGGTTGTTAGAGAGATAAAAAACACACATTAAAGAACAATACAATCATACCACAACGTGAATGTAGAAGAACATCTCTCTCTCTCTCTCTCTCTCTCTCTCTCTCTCTCTCTCTCTCTCTCTCACTCTCTCTCTCTCTCAGTGTTAAACAAACTGCAGTGAAGTGTGCAACACTGTGCATATCGAACAAGGAAAGGACAATACGCGTGTGTGTATTGTTCAGTTACTGCTGAGTGACATTATCAGTTACTGTTAACAGCTGATCTGACAATATTCAGTGAGGGAAGAGACCTGCAGCAAATCCCTAGGACTACTTGCTGAGTTGGGCCCTTTATCAGTGATAAAACAAATCTGCGCTGTGCTGCGAGTTCCCTACCACCCACCCCCTACTATTGCTGAGTGGCCCTTTTATTCAGTGACAAGAGCTGACCATCTCTCGACACACAAAAGAATAGCCTCAGTGCTCATCAGGTTGCTTCAAGGAGAGCGGCACTTATGATTTTGGTGTAGACGCTATGGGAACTCTTCACTGGGAGAGGACTAACTTGTGACCATGCTGGTAATTGAAGCAGGGCACCCATTGTATTGACACGGTTATGCGAAGTTACCTGAGCTTTTTTACACTGTTGTGATGCTATAACCATGATGATTTCCAGAATTTCAGAATACTTTATTAATCGGATAGAATGTTATTTTGTTCACCTCACTCAATTCTGTTTCCCTTGTTTTGTTCTACTAAATTTCCTCCTCCACCACCCACCCTATCCAATCCTTCCCTTCCTCCCCCCATTATAGGTATGAGATTCTCCAACAACAAATACTAATTTTTCTTATTTTCCTTACTGCCAGTAGTTCATTTCTTATTTGTCTTCCTTCACACATATCACACATATCCCTTCCTCACAAACCAAATATGCCCAGATGCATACGCAACCACCATAATGGGCCCTCTAAAAGATGACCTAACGTTTTGCCACCTAAATATAAATCCCTGCTAACATTTTAATAAAATCGAAGAAATATCAACTCTTATCACTAACAAAGGCAATCCATTTCACATACTAGGCATCTGAGTCGAGAGTTTTCAGACCACATATTGGACCACTGATATTTATATTCCAGGATAAAAAATCCTTGCGTAAAGATCAACAAAAACCCCAAAGTAAATCAGGAAACCAAATCTATATTAGTGAGTCCATAACCTTCAAGCGCTTCTCCATTATAGAAATTTTGTGTATAAACATATGGAATGAGGTTTCATAAAAAATGTGCCCAAAACCTATTGTATTTGAATCTGCTATAGAAAATCCAACAGAAAGCAAAAACTCTGGACTGACAATTTTTGACACCATGATGAAATACAGTCCCTATAAGAATCAAGTGAATAAACTTATTAGGAGACTTCAATATCGATCTAACAAAAGTAAATAATCAAGGGACCCATTAATAAATTCATACAACCTCCACCACAAGTTACTTCACCCAGAGAGTCACAACCAAACTCAAAGCACAATAATTGACCATAAACTAGTATCTAACCCAAATAACATTGACGAAACTTGTATCCCAGTCTAATCACTGCAGCGATCACAACCCAGTACTGTATCACGTGGTCAAAACACTAAAACAAAAATCCTCAAACCTGCCACAAAACTATAACATAAGTCGTTCCTTTGGGCTTAATTTGATGAGAATTTTCTTATCAGATTAAGTAACATCCTCTTTCGAACCTTCAAACATTACTGAACCAGACTACCATAGCAAAAATTTTGGATAAAACACATTTACTGGTATTTACAACAAACACGCCCCACTAAAAATCATTAGGACAAATATATCCCCCAAACCAACCTAGGCACCACTAAGGAACTAGAAGAAGCATGCTATCGCTCAGAGACCTTTAAAAGAACATAAATATTAAGAAGAGTCAGAAAAAATTAAGAAATGCCATAAAACACCACAAAAACGGGCGAGAAATAAAAAAGAAATATTTCCAAGACTTACTATCTACCAAACAAAACTCACAGACTGTATGGCGAGCCCATAAATCAAATAACTAACAAACAACATCTACCAAAACAAATGTAAACAAGACGTTACGCTGAAAAACTTAACAGCTTTCTTAATGTCTCACAAACATTATTAGAAATGAAAAAAAAAGTCCAATAAACCAATGAACTAAAACAATTTTTGAAAGGAAAAATCCCCTTCAAAATTTTCACATTCCATTTATGTCTGTTCTTGGGGTCATGGTTATCTAACTCACCTCAAACAATCAAAAACGCGTGGTCTTGAGGGAAAGACAGCAGAATATTGAAGCTACAGCGCCTTTTACACGACACTCTAACATAAAATTTTAAAAAACCTTTGTCCAAAAAACCCATTTCCCCAATGCCTTCAAACAGCTAAAGTGACCCCCATCACAATCTGGTGACATCAGAACAAGAAAATTTTTCCATCATATCTACCTTTCCAAAACCCCTTTGGGAACAACAATAAACAAACACATAGTCCGTCATTTAGAAAAACCACCAACTTAATTCACCCTAATCATCTGGATTTAGACAAAATCACTCATGTCATACGCACTGATTGCCTCGAACAACGGCTATCAAACATTAATGACAAAAAAATTTTTGTGGAGTACATTTGTAGATCCAAAAAAGCTTTTACACAATTGCCCCTACACTTCCATAAAAACAAAAAACCTTCCATTTCTCTCCCAATATTTTAAACTACTTTGCTTCCTATCAAAAAGGCAACAGTGGTCCTAAAAATAGGTAAACTACATCCAAACCAACCCACCCCTTATGATACCCAAAAGGGATCCTACTAGGCCCCTTTTTCCCCTTCCACAATACAAAAGACCTCCCCTCCACATCAAAATCCAAAGCGAACTATTTGCGATGACCCAACTTTTAAAACGAACCAAAAAACCTTATCTCTCGGGAAAATCATTACAAAAAAGTGTTGATCAGCTTATTAAAAGGCCCGAACTAAACCATATGTCTATACACCCCAAAAAAACAAAAAAAATTTTTTATTACCACAGACAAAAGGGGCAAAATTTAAACCCATAAATTTACCCCCCAAAATTTTAAAAAGGAAGAAATTTTGAAAAAAAAACCTATCACCAAACGGTTTTGGGGGTACAATTATAAAATCTCAGTTTTTTCCCATATCTCAAAAACAAATACATTCCCAAAAAAGTTAACCAACTTTTCTAAAATCAAACTTTTTGACTTTCATTCGGGAAACTATTCTTTCCAACT
>JAQIHA010001437.1:10000-11331 GCA_028751875.1 Rapana venosa
CTTTAAACCAAAAAACATATTGGGTTCAAAAGTACTGTGGGCCCCTCCTCCTCTTCCCCCTTTTCCCCTCCTCCCCTCTTTCCTCCCCTGGGGCCCTTCCCCCCCGTCCCCCCCTCCCTCTTCCCCTTCCTCCCCCCCACCCTCTCCTCTTCTCTCTCTCTAAACCCTCCTTTCTCCTCTCCCCCCCTCCCCTTTTCCCCCCCTCCTCTCTCTCCTCCCCTCCCCCCCCCTCCTCTCCCCTCTCCCCCCTCCCCCTCTCCCTCTCCCCTCTCTCTCTTCTCGCCCTTTCCCTTTTATTGTTTGCTTATAGATTTAATTTGTCTTTTTTGAATTATACCCCTTTAATGTTTTTATTCAATTTATATTCGTTCTATTGCGTAAGTTCTGTTTTTTGAGTTTTAGTAATGTTTTTTTTTTGACATCCTTCTTGAGCGTAACCAATTTATGTAAGCTAAATGCACATGCAATGTCCTTTTCTATACATACATATATTATAAAATTTTTGATGTTGGCATTGATCATGGGTGAGTGCTGCCGACGCGCGCGGGTTGGGCATTTGGGTGTGTGTGTTTTGGTGTGTACGTGTGCATGGATGCAAATTGCTTATAAATTTTTTTTTTTCATTAAATTTACTATTCTGTTGCTTCCCATAAAAGCAAAAAGATTTTGACGTTTTTTTTTTGTTACCAAAAGATAGTGGTTTTTTCCCTTTTATAATTTATTTGGAGGTTTTTTTTTTCTTTGTTTGGCCTGTTTTGGTTTGGGTTTGGGGTGGGTTTGTTTTTTTTTTTTTTTTTTTTTTGGAGGGGGGGGGTATTTGGTTGTTTCCCCTCTCCCCTTGTTGTTGCCGTTTTGTTTTGCTCTTGGTTTCTTTGCTATTTTTTTTTTTTTTTGGTTGTTTTTCCCCGTGTTTCCTGTTTGCTTTCTTCTTCTTTTCTTTTTTTTTACTTTTGCTCCTCTCTCCTCTCCCCACCTCCCCTCCCTTCACCCCCCCCCCCCCCCAAAAACCCCCCCTTCTCGATTCCTTCACCCAACCCAAAATCCACCATAGAAAGCCCCCCCCCGCTCCCCAAAAACACAAAGCTTTCCCCTCCCCCCTTTTTCCCCTGCAAACAAACAGTTTACCCAAACTCACAACGACGAAAAAAAAGAAAACACCACTCCCCCCAATCCAAAAAACCCCAAACATTTTTCCCTCCCCCAAAACTTTTTCAACACCCGCAAAACAGAAAAAAAAAACTGAAGTCAGAAATAAAAACTTTAAACGCAACTTAAAAACAAAAAACCACCAAACACTCAAAACCTCCACACACCCAAAACAACAAAGAACA
>JAQIHA010001438.1:0-11329 GCA_028751875.1 Rapana venosa
AGTGCCAAAAAAAATTTTTAAAAGGAAACATCTTACCAATAATTAATTTTTTCAAAACAAAACACCTTAACTTCCTTCCAGTTTCTTACAAAATGGCATAAGCCCAGGGACATTTTCATTTTAATACTAAATTTAAAAACATTTTTTATAAAACCACTTAATCAAAAAATTTATTCTTTTAATTACCAAAAAACAAGTTTTGGTGGTTTGAAAGGGAAAACAAAAATTTTTACAAAAGAAACTTTTTAATACCCCTCCCGGCCCAACCAAAACATTTTGCACACGAAAAACCCTTCTAAAATTTTCCACACGAACCAAAAAACCCAAAAAAACACACGAAATTTAACCCCTTTTTTTTTCCCCCACATCAAAAAAACAAAACTTAAAAGAACCCACCCCTTTTCAAATCACCAAAACAATCACACACAGTTTAACAAAAATTTTAAACATTTTTCACAAAACAAAACCCAAAGAAAACCAAAAACAAAAATTTCATAAAAGCAAAATCATTCCGGACAGCCCCCCCCAAAAACCCCCAAAAACATTTTTATTTACAAAACAAACAACAAATCTTTATTACAAACAATTTTTTCAAAAAACAAAAACAATCTTTTACCACATTGAAACTTAAACAAAATCGAAAACAAGCCGGTAGAAAAAAAACCAAAAAATTTTTAATACTTAACCTATTTTTTTCCTTTAAAAATTTTTTTAAACATTTTTCCCCTTTTGAATTTAAAAAAATTTTTTTCCCTTTTTTTGTTTCCAAAATCAAGTTTTTTGGGTTGGGGGGAAAGAAAAACAAGGGGGGGAAAAAGGGGGGAAAACCACTTTTTTTGGACAATTAAAATATCATTAAAGTTCAAAACCAACACGTGACGCCTTACCACCAACACATCACAAAAATCATCCCAAAAAGTGCACACACCTTTATCAAAATTTTTTACAACATCACAACACAACCCCCAAAAACCCCCACCCCCCCCACCCAAAAAAAACCCCCCAAAACAACCACACAATAACACACAAAATTTTCCCTCAAAATTTTTTGCCCCACACACCAAACCACACACAACCAAACCACACCCAAAAAACCCAACCAAAACCCCCCAAAAACCCAAAACAACCCCCCACGCCCCCCCCCAAAAAACCAACCCCTAAAACAACCCCAATAAAACAAAAAAAACACAAACCAACCACCCCCCACACACATCCACCACACCCCCCCACACCACCCTAAAAACACCGCATATATTTTTCGGGGAAACAAAACAAAAAACAACAAAACCCCAGAAGCAAAACAAATCAACAAAAAAACAGAAAACAAAAGGGGCACCACCCCAAAAACCCTTTTTAACCCCCCAAAAACAACCCCACCCCGAAACCAAAACAAAAAACCACCTCGGGACCCCCTTTTCCCCCCCCCCAAACCCCCCCCCAAAACAACCCAAACCCAAACCCTAAGGTAAAAAAACCAAAAAAGGGACCCCCAAAACCCCCAACAAAAAAACCAACCCAACCCCTCAACACCCCGAACTTTTTTACAAAGAACCCCCCACCCCCCCCCCCCCAAAAACCACACACACAAAAACACCACCCCAACCCCCGGGGGATGACCCCCTTTTTTTTAACAATTGGACACAGGGCAGTCAGCCCGGGTGGGGGGAGGGGGGGAGGGGAGGAAACTGGGCCTCATTCCAATTTGTGAAAAGGGGTTTTTGGGGTAAGCGTCAGAACTTTTAATCTATGCTTACTTTTTTTTCTTCTTCCCCCAAGCAAACACAGCAACAATGTTTTCTGTCCATGACAAAAGGGGTTTGGGCGGCCCTTAAACCTGGCAAATCGGCCCCCGCACATCTGACTTGGGAGGGAGAAAATTTGTTAATTTCTAAGTC
Organism: Rapana venosa; assembly: GCA_028751875.1. Taxonomy (NCBI): domain Eukaryota; kingdom Metazoa; phylum Mollusca; class Gastropoda; order Neogastropoda; family Muricidae; genus Rapana; species Rapana venosa. The sequence goes on from JAQIHA010001438.1 coordinate 1,896, forward strand.
TTCAAGAAAAACGGTAGGAGAATGGACAAAGAAGGCAGAAAATAACAAGAAGGGTGAAAAAGAAAAAGAACAAGGCAGAAAATAGACAAAAAGGAAGTAACAAGAAAAAAGGGGAAAAAGGGCAAAAAATTGACAAAAGGGAAGGACAAAAAAAAAAAAGGCAGAAAATAACAAAAGGAAGTGACAGAAGAAAAGGAACAAGGCAAAAAAAAAAAACAAAAAAAGGAGGTGACAAAAAAAAGGAAAAAGGGCAAAAATAGACAAGAAGGAATTAACAAAAAAAAACAAGGAAAAAAATGACAAAAAGGGAAGTAACAAAAAAGAAAAGGGAAAAAGGGCGAAAATAACAAAAAGGGAAGTAAAAAGAAAAAAGGAACAAGGCAGAAAATAACAAAAAGGGAAGTAAAAAGAAAAAAAGGGAAAAAGGGCGAAAATAGACAAAAGGAGGTGACAAAAAAAAAGGGAAAAGGAAAAATAGCAAGAAGAAGAAACAAGAAAAAAAAAAGGGCGAAAATAACAAAAAGGGAAAGTAACAAGAAAAAAAAGGAACAAGCAAAAAATAACAAAAGGGAGGTGAAAGAAAAAAAGGGAACAAGGCAGAAAATAACAAGAAGGGTACAAGAAGAAAAGGAACAAGGCAGAAAAAGACAAGAAGGAGGTACAAGAAAAAAGGAACAAGGCAGAAACAAGAGGATAGAAAGAGGAATTCCTGGCACAAAGTTCCAGAAGGGGGGGGGCTATTTTTAAGCCCCTCAACCCCCAGGGGAAAAACCTACACTTACAAAAATGAAAAGAATTAAATTTTGGGGTACACAGACGGGGGAGAGAAAGGAACCCCAAAATCATGAAACCATTTCTTTAAAAAATTAACTTTTTATCAAGAAAAAATTTGGGTGAAAGGGGTTTAGTTGTTTTTTTACCTACCACTGATTTAAAATTCCAAAAAAATAATCAACATAAATGTCGTTTATTCCTCCTTGCTTTGTACCACTGCTGCCTTGCAAGGGGATTTGGCCTTGAAAGCACACTAGTAATAGTGGTACAGCACAGCATATGTAAAAAAAAAAGTAGTAGTAATATAGTGGGGGGGGTATAGGGAGTAAGGAGTAATAAATAGAAAGTATTCTAGCAGGGTAGTGGGGGTAGTAGTATATATATATAGTATCAAGCAGAAAAAGAACAAGTATTGTAGAATTTAGTAACAGTAAAATAAGGTATATAGTCACAGCGCAGTAGCAGCACATACAGTATAGTACAGCAGCAGCAGCAGTATAGAGTCGTATCGTATAGTGATATAGTATAGTAGAAACAGCAACCAGCACTAAGTACCAAAAACAGTAGTAGTATAGTAGCAAGAGAAATTTTAAGTAGTACAGAAGCAGCAACAGTAGTTTTTAAGTAGTCGTAGTATAGTATTGTGGTGTAGTAAAGTAGTAGTAATTGTAGAAGTAGTATAGGAGAGTTGTTGTTAGGGGTTTTGGGGGGTGGGGGTACACAGCAGTGATGGACTACTTACAGAAAACAACTTTAAAAATTCATCAAAAACTTATGAAAAAAACAAGATGTACGAATTAACCAACACTAGAGTGTCAGAAAAGCAAAAATCCCCCAAATTGCCAAAACATCATTTTAGCTGCTGTGTTAGCCGAATCTATGTGAGGAAAAAAAAGAAACCCAAAAAAAACACACCAACAAACAAAAAAAAATGGGGATTGCAAGTGAAACAATAATATCAACAAACAAATAAAAACAAACACCCCCTCCAAAAAAAAAAAAAGGATTATTAGTGAAAAATAGATGAAAAAAACAACAACAAACAAAAAAAAAAGCAGGTCACGGAAATATCCTTCGTTGCCAAGATGAGAAACCCTGCGCTCATTTTTACGCGCATGTGGCTTGCAACCATCTTGGATTACAAGTCTGTTGCAGGGGGGACACTGGCATGTCGGGTTGGGGGGGGGTTTAGTCTCCCTCTCTTCTGAAAGTCAGCCTCCCCTGAGTTGATATCGCTGTTTCGCGGGCAAATAGACGCCCGCCAAGGGTTCCTTTCAGGGGGATTCTTTTCGAGTTCTTTGGATCAACCTTCAAACGGGAGGTTCCCTTTATTTGCCCCTTAAAACGCTTTTTGGCCTCCCGAAATTTCTTTTGCCATTTTCGAGTTCTCCGCCCCAGTTTTTGGCTTTGGGTGGCCCCCAAAGCGAGACATTCCCCGACCCCCATGGGCTTTGCAAGCAATTTTCTAGCGTTTGCTTATCTTTTGGGACCTCAATTTGGGATGGGGTTTTGCCACCGGACCAAGTTGTGGGGAGAGCCCTTTGGGGAACTGCTCAAAATTTGTTTGGAGGGGCTTCCTGTAAGGTCCAATCCCGAACCGTAGGGGAGGGGAACACAAGGGAAATTGTACATTTGATTTTTTGTTGAAAGCGGGTTTAGTCCTTTTTCAGCAACCGAGACTTGGGCGGCTTGTTGTTTCGTAAAAAATTTCCCCCCCCTGATCATGAGCCACGCAAGATGATACTTCCAATATTTTAAAGTTTTTGGTGTCTTCAGGCTGTTGCCCCCAATGGTATTTTTGGAGACAGTAGGGTTAGTTTTGGGACGGGCTGGTGAAGAACTTCTTTTTTCCTGATCTTATTGAAGCCCAAAAAGTTTTTGAGCTTCTGCAAGTGATTGAGCATTGTTTGCAGATCCGCTTCGATGAAAATTAAAGGGAATCATCTGCAAAAGCCCCTCCGGGAGGAGCGGCTGGTTTTCTCTTGCTTCAGGGGACGTAGTCAAAAAGGGCCATCCAGGGGTACTTAGGGAAAATTTCCCCTTTTCAAATCCTTGCAGGGCGGGAAAGCAGGGGGGTAAGAAATTTGAAGATTGGTGCCAGGGCACAGCCTTGTTTATTCATTTGTAAATTTAATTCGTCATCTTTGCACTTGCAAGAACTTGCCACTCTGCCTTTTGAAAACGGATTGTTAGGGAAATTTGGGGGGCAGCCAAAACCGTTCTAGACAGTCCACAGGCTTTCTGTTGACCATGTCAAAACCTTGTAAGGGCAATAAAACTATAAAGAGGCCTATTCTTTCTATCACTTTTCTTGAATTTTTCTCATAGCAAAGACATGTCCACACTGCTTATCCCCACCTAAACCCCACTGACCTCGGTAGGATCTTTCTGAGATGGTTTCATTGTGGAAACCCTTTCAAATAATCCCTGCATGGAGAAAAGCGATGCCCCTTAGTTTTTTGGTCTGCTTTTACTACCTTTGTTCTTGTAAAAACGCAACTAAGCCGCTTTGAAATACAACATTTTCTTTTTTCCCAACCTGACAATTGTCAGGAAGGTTTCCAGCTTTGGGGCCCCGCTGCCTTTAAGATCTCAGCGGGGAAAGCTGTCTTTCCCAAAATCGCCAGTGCGGTTTTGCTTATTTCCTTTTTTGATTTCATCAAGTAGGGGACTCTGTCTTCCAAATGGTTGTTGGGGGGTTTGATTAGACATCTTGATCAACAGTGAAAGGGCGGTTTAAAAGAGAGCAATGTTTATCAGCGCTTGGGGGGGCCCTTCTTGGTCCCTTTATCAGGTTTGCCATCCAAACAAAAAGGAGAACATCCTGAGTGTTGGGGCCCAACGGTTTTTAAGAGTGAAAACTCTTTGGGGTTTTGGGGTATCACATAAGTTTAACTTCTTCACCTTATTTTTTCCACCAGAATCTTTCATCTCAGTAGATCCTTCGGCTCTAGCTGAAAAGACTTTCTCTTTCCTTTTTGGGGGGGGGAGAGGGGTTTGATTTGCCCTTCCCAAAGGCTTTGTTTTTTGGGTTGGATAGTAGCTTGAATTTGCACGTTTTTCATGAACCATCTTGGTGTGTTTTTGCTTTCGGGCCAAGCAAACATGGGAGTTTCATTACACCCGTTTTTAAGGAAGTCTATTTTTTTAGATAAGTACCGGGGAATGGGGCTCGCTGGTTTTTTTTTCGAGGGGTTCTTCAAAATGTTCTGTAGAATTTTTACTTTCAACTTTGTTATTAATAGGAACCCTGGGGTTTTTTGCTTTTTTTTGGGAAAAGGGGTGGATGTCATTCCAAACAGTTTTTACTAATCGGGGGGTCTGGCCCCAGTTTTGGCCCTCTCATGGCTCTGGTCAGGTGGGCCTCCTTCCTGTCCTTTTGCATCAAGGGCGAAACAATCATGGCCAATGTTTCGACTGGGTGCATCCAAGTAGTCTTTAATTTTCACCATTTTGAAAAAGGGGGTTTTTTGATGCACAGACCACCATGTTTAGCGCACATGGAGAAGAGGAGCCTTGTCGTTGACCGCCCACTCCATAGGCCCAAAAATATTCCCCACGCGCTATCTTTTCCTTCGGGGATTGAATCACCTATAGGGCATCTTGTCGTTCCTTGGGGTGGATTTAATAGTTCAGTTATTATTTTTAAAATTCTCCTTTGCAACATCCGGCTGGAGTGGGGGGCTAAGCGCTGATGCTTTTGGGGTTCTAACCCTTCTAGGGGAAACCGGGGCTTCATAATGCCGTTGATTCCGACTGTAGGCAGGAAGGCTCTTCAGGAGCTGACTGATGGGAAAGCCCAAACCCCTGAATTCGGTCCCTGTCTGTGGGTTTTTCCTTTCCAAAAATGTGTAGCCACCCCTTCTCCTTAGTGAAACCCTATCTGGAAAACCGTCCATAAGTGCACAATTCAAGTTGTAGCGTTTGGGGTTCCTCGCCACAAGGGCGGGGCTTCCTTCAGGTCTGTCGGTCTTATCTCTATCGAGAAGAGTTCGGACATTCCAGATCCAAAGTTATCTTTCTTTTTATGTTGTTGTTGTTTTCGACTGCAACATGGGGGATCTGTCACCGCGGTAAACGCCAACTTTTAAAGGCAGGGATTTTTTTGGGGCACCTTTTCTAGACCCCCCCCTTTTTCCCCTTCTCCCTCCCCTATCTCCTCCTCTCCCAACCCCTACCCTTCCCTCCCCTTCTCATTTTCTCTTACTCCCCCCCCTTTCTCCCATTCCTTCCCCCTTTTTTTTTGAGGTGGGAAAATGCAAAAAACCTGGGGCTTTTTGGGCCCAGTCGCCCACTTCCTGCCAGGGAAACCTTTCCCTGGAAAAGGTTTTTAGGGGACCCTGCCCAATGGCCCCTTTTCTGCAGTTTTGACTCCCAACCCGCTTACCGCCCCCGTTATTTTTCGTTTGACTTGCTTTCGCCCGCCCCTCTTAAAAAGGAGTTGAAAAAATGAGGGAAAAAATGGAAAAGCTGGTGAAAAGGGAACCGTTTTCCCCTGGTTGGGCGTCGTGCTACGAGGGGGCCCAAATTTTCGGCAAACCAAGGGGAAAAAAAACCCCCCAATCTACCAAAAAAAAACTTTCCCTTTTCCCCCCATAAAAAAACCCCAACCACACAAAAAACCTAAAAACCAAAAAAGGTTAAAACCTACCTTGAACCCAAAATTTTTGGCCAAACCAGGGTAAAATGGAGGGGGGAAATTTTAGGGAAAAAAATCATCCAAGGGTTAGGGGGCCTGGAATTTCCAAACTTTCCCTAAGGAGGAGGGTGGTGTGGGGTTCTTTTTGGGAAAAACGGGACCACAAAGTTCTCCAGGGGGGCAGTTTAGGGGCCAAAAACCCGACAAAAAGGGGGTTCTGTTCGCCCGCCTTTTCACCCTAAAAAAATCATAGAAAAACCCCCCTTAACCAAAAAAAATTTATTTTCCCACGCTATTTTGATTTTTGTTTGGAAAAAAAATTTGGGTGGGCCCCTTTTTTTTTTCTTTATTTTGGTTTAGTTGTTTAAAAATTTTTTTTTTTGGGTTTTTTAAAATTTGGGGTTATAAAATTTTTTAAAACCCTCATTTTTAAAAAAGGGGCAATTTAGTTTTCAAAAACCTAAAAACCCGGCAGGGCCCTTTCGCCCGGCCGGTTTTGACCTTCCTTGATTTAAAAACATTAGGGGGTTTCCCCCCTGGGGGGCCCTCAAAAAAATAGCATTTTACGAAAAACAAGTATTTTTTATGAAAAAAAACCCGCCCGGGTTGGGGCCCCTTTTCCCTGGGCCAAGTGCTTTTGGGGCTTTTGTGCCTGGGGGAGGCCCAAAATCGGGGGGTGGGGGGGAGGGGTTTTCGCCCTGGGAAAACCAAGAATTCCCCCCTTCAAAAAAACAACAAAAAAATCGTTTTATTAAAAATTTTCGTTTCAAAACCCCCCTGGCAACCCCCCAAAGGGGCCCAAGCCGCTTTTAAAACCCCTTTTGCGGTGGGAAAAAATCAATTTTAAAAAACCCCCCTTTGGAAAAAAAAAGCTTTTTGCCTTTCCCTCTAGGCTGTGGAAGGGGGTTTAAATTTCCCCCAAAAAACAACCCCCCCTAAAAATTCAAACAAAAAAACGTTGGGGGTTATTGTGTTTCCTGCAATTTAGCTTAAAACGGGCACTGAACACCCCCAAAAGTGCCCAGCGCAGGCGGGGCCCCCTCTGCGGGTGCCCCAAAGGACCTGCTATTAGACCCCTTTGACTCCGACCCGGTGAACCAACCAATCGGGTAGGCTGGGGAGGGAGATTTGAAATGACCCCAGGGAAAAGGGACCAACGTCACAAAGATGGGGCAGTAAACAAAAACAACAAAACAAAACAAATCAATTTTTTTAGTGAAACAAAATCCTTCGATGAACTAAAACCGGGGCCCCCCGTTGCGAACGCATGCAGAACACTTGCGCACACTTAATCCTGTTCCGCTTTCAAAGAGGGGCCCATTGGGGCCGGGTGGGAAAAGATGACAACATTTTAACAAAACCCAAATAGGGGACGGAGTAAAAAGCACATGCTGTTTATCCAGTATCCTCGATTCTGCTCTGTCCACAGCTGAAAAAGTATCGGGATTTTGTTAAAAACAACACACTCCTACAAAAATTCACACCCAGCCCTTTTTAATCGTGCTATTTCAAATTACCCCTACAGTGCTTTCGAAATACCTGTCCACTGACAACATCTAAACTTTTTGCTCTCTCATTCCTCAGCCCGGATATTAAATTTCCTTTTAGCTGGTCCCAGCAACATCTATCCACTCCCTTCAACTATACAAAACTCTCACTCGCCTATCCTCAAAAGAAAAAAATCTGAAAAATTTACCCTCTCTTGCATCTCTCCACGGTTCCGGCCACAGGAGAAACTATAAGGAGTCCCCTCTTTACAATGTCTCCACGAAAAAAGCACCCTCCTACCTCTCCGAATGTCTCACCCGTACACTCCTTCTCGTTCCCCCTGCTCTCTAGAACCTTGTGCTTACAATACCCGATTCAACCGTTGGGCTTGCTCTTTCTCTATTTTTGGTCCATCCACTGAAAAAACCTTCCCCTCTCCCTCCTTCGACAAGGCCTACATAACACATTTTAAAACCCCTCAAGATATATTTGTTTTCAAAACCCAAATTTTTTTCCCCCTTTTTATCTCAAAACTGCCCCCGCCTTCAACACCAAATTCTATTACCCTCCAAACCACAACATGTGGTGTGTGTGTGTGTGTTGTGTGGTTGTTGTGTGTGTGGGTGTTGTGTATGTTATGTATACATAGGTGCGTACATTCGAATTTTGTTTAAGCTTTTTTTAGTTATTACGCAGACCTGTAAGAATTGTTTAATCAAGGGCCCGATTTTTTTTTGCAAAAAGCGCGTAAAATCCATTTATTATTAGTATTTTAAAAAAATAATAAAATTTTATTAAATTATTAAAAAATTTAAAAAATTAAAAATCATCTAGCGCTTTGATTTGTTTCTTTACAAGATTCATTCTACATACATTTCCCAAAATTTAAATAAAGTAGTAGTTAAGTATAGTTTGTAGTAGTTTTAGTAAACAATGTGCGGGGAAAAAGCAAACAAACAACAAACAAAACAAAACAAAATTGGATGAAATTGAACAAACAAGGGGGGATTTTTAAAAATCAAAATTAAAACCAAAAAACCCCAAAAGCAGAATTTTTTATAAAACGAAGGAAAATAAAAAAGGGAAAAAAACAACAAATCCCCCTCCTCCCCCCCCCCCCCCCCCCCAAAAAAAAAAAAAAAAGAAACAGCAAACTTTATGAAACGCATTTATATAATAAAAAACAACCAAAAGCAAAAAAAAAGCAAATATCAGGTTTTTTTGAAAAACTGGGAAAAAAAAAGACAAAACACAACCAAACAAAAGCCGGATTATTACTGAAACAAAAGTTACCAAAAATAAAAACAAACTTAAAACAAAACAATAAACAGACAAAAACCCAAACAGGAAACGGGTTACAAACGAAACAAGTAATAAAAAAAAAAAAATAAACCAACCAAAAACTAAACAATAACCAAAAAAAAACGGATACTATGAACCAATAAAACAATAAAAACAAACAAAAAAAAACAATAAACAAAAACAAACCCAAAACAAAAAGCGGGGTTATTAGTGAAACAATAGGATAATACACAAAAAGCAAAGTAAAACAAAGCAAAAACCAGGATTGCACCTGAAACAATGTGACAATAATTCAATCAAATCAAATAAAACAATACCACTTTTTGGGGGGGTATAATCATAATCATAACAATAATAATGTATGGAATTTATATAGCCCTGAATCTTGTAAAGCAACAAATCAAAGCCCTGTATACCATGCAAGAGTTTGTTAGCTTAGGAAAAGCTGCAATTCTATGACTTTTTACACCTAAACTCTGCTAACATTTACTTTTTTTATAATCAGGTTTGAATTTCATATAATGTCTGATACTTATTAAACATGTTGAACAATGTTTAAATCATCTTTTAGACACGCACAAAGACAGGCAGAAGAGATCTAGATAGATCAACAGAAAAACTGGTAAAAGGCTAATTATTAGCCTTACCCCTATCCTACCACCTCCATCCTGCCCCCCCCCCCCCTTTCTCTCTCTCCATCTCTTTCTCGCTTTCTTTTTCTCTCCTCCATCTTTGGCTCTTGCTCTCTCTGCCTCTCCCCTCTCTCTCTCCTCCTCTCTCTGTCTCCTCTCTCTCTCTCTCCCCTCTCTTTATTATCCTTGAAAACCACACAAAACACTCTCTCTCTCTCTCTCTCATCTCTCGCTCTTGCTCTCTCTCCTCTCCCTGACCTTATAGAAAATTTGGGTTTATCCCCCCCCCCCCCTTTCTCCTCTTTCCTTGTTTTTTTTTGTAGGGGATACGGTTTTTGAGTTTATTTCATTATCTTGACATATAACTGCATGAGTATAATCAAAATAAGTGTTGAGGGTGATCGTGCACTGTTTTGAGAAATTTTAAAAATTAGAGTTATCACTGAAACACACTCACACACACACACCACTCTCTCTCCTCTCTCTCCCCTCTCTCTCCCTCTCTCTCCCTCTCCTCTCTCCCTCCCTTCCCCCCCCCCACTCTCCTTTTTCTCTCTCACTATGACCTTTAGATTTGGCTGGTTTTTTTGTTTTTTTTT
>JAQIHA010001439.1:5000-11258 GCA_028751875.1 Rapana venosa
GTGGAAATGTGTTCAATGATTAAAAAATCACCAACACCAAAAAGCAAACAAACAAAGTGAAACGCTATGTAAGCTGATTACTTTAGTATTATTCTTTGTATTTCTGTGAAGATGATAATCCTCTTTTTGATATAAATCAAAATTGGCTTGCTACTGTAGATCTCTTTCTATCCCTACTTCAATTTGTGAATTCTTGTAGATAGCGAAGTGAAACATTGTTGTTCATCGATTAATTGGATGGATGAAAACTCTCTCTCTCTCTCTCTCTTCTCTCTCTCTCTCTCTCTCTCTCTCTCTCTCTCTCTCTCTCTCTCTCTCTCTCTCTTTCTCTCTCTCTCTCTCTCTCTCTCTCTCTCTCTCTCTCTCCATTTTCATCTTTTTGTTGTTGCTATTATTGTGCCTGTCTCTGTCTCTCTGAATCTATGTATATCTGTGTCTGTCTCTTTCTCTCACCCTCCCAACCACTCTCCCCCCTCTCTCTCTCTTTACATTTTGATCTTTTGTTATTGTTATTATTGTGCCTGTCTCTGTCTCTCAACCTCCCTCTCTCACCCTCACCCTCTCTCTCTATCTCTCTCTCTCTCTCTCTCTCTCTCTCTCTCTCTCTCTCTCCATTTCCATCTTTTTGTTGTTGCTATTATTGTGCCTGTCTCTCTGAATCTATGTATATCTGTGTCTGTCTCTTTCTCTCACCCTCCCAACCTCTCCCCCCCCCCCTCTCTCTCTCTCTTTACATTTTGATATTTTGTTATTGTTATTATTGTGCCTGTCTCTGTCTCTCACCCTCCCTCTCTCACCCTCCCCCCCTCCCCCCCTTCCCTCTGTCTCTTTCCATTTTCATCTTTTTGCTGTTGCTATTATTGTGCCTGTCTCTGTCTCTCTGAATCTATGTATATATGTGTATGTCTCTGTCCCTCACCCTCCCAACCTCTTCCCCCCCCCTTCCCCCCTTCTCTCTCTCTTTCTCTCTCTCTCTACATTTTGATCTTATGTTATTGTTATTATTGTGCCTGTCTCTGTCTCTCACCCTCCCTCTCTCACCCTCACTCCCTCTCTCTCTCTCTCTCTCGCTCCCTCTCTCTCTCTCTCTCTCTCTCTCTCTCTCTCTCTCTATCGTTCTCTCTCCCCGTGTGTGTCAGTGTGTGCACATGCACATGTCACTGTGTCTTCTTTCTTTCTTTCTGTCTTTGTTTTCCAAGCGTGTAATCAGAGAGAACTGTTTGCACACCTCTCGGTCGTCCACCTGTCCCCAAAACAAACCAAGACCCCCCCCCCCCCCCACACACACACACACACGTGCAGGCACACACACACAGACACACATACACGAGCGCGCACACACACGCGCAGGCACACACACACGCGCACACACACACACACACACACACACACAGAGCGGGTTAAAGTCCACAGCAGGGCCACTGAAGAGGGGACAGGAAAAGATAACACTATTGATTCTGGCTCAGAACCGCCAGAGGTCGCGCCATGACAGCTATGACAGCTATCCCATCAGGCCCTGGGAAAGGCTAACAGGAAGCCGCCCTCGTAACACCTGAGCATGCTCTAAATGCAACTTCCGTTTTCTGGTTGTGTGTGTGTGTGTGTGTGTGTGTGTGTGTGAGTGTGTGTGTGTTAGATAGTCCCAGCTAGCTCTTTCAGAAAGTTAATGATGCATGCGCGTTGATTTGTCATTTTGCATTCGTTTCGCTTTTTCGACAATAATTGATGGCCATTGGGTTTTTGTGTGTTTCATACTAAAAAATTCATTGTTATCAGTTTTAAGTTCTCGATATTTTGTTATTTCATTGCCTTCTTGTTTAGGCCAACTATCTTTTTAAACAAATGGTGTTGTGTTTTCTTGTTTGGCTGGTTTTTATTTAATACTAAGAAATTCAATGTTACCAGTTGAGTTCTTCGTGTATTATTACTTCATTGCCTGTAGTTCAAACCGAAAAATCTTTGTCAGTTAGTGATGTCAGCACATTGTCAAGGTCTGCATTATTTATGAAGTTGTCATGGTATGACATGTTTATGTGAAGAATGCTTTCATCCTTGTCAAACTTGCCGTTTAACAACATGCATTTTTCATGGAAGGAGAGAAAAAACGCATTCTTTTAAAATGGGAATATTGCTACTACACCTCCTGCCTCATGCACACATTTCTCACCCAGTGTGTACATTTTTGATAATTCCGAAATGTAATGAATGAAATGGAGGTTGCCCCCCCCCCCCCCCACTCCCACCCCTTCTCACCCGTGGGGATTGGGGGGGGGGGGGGGGAGCCTGCAGTATAAAGAGCATCTCCACATTCTGGAAATTATGTGCTAGGATTTCCTTGTTTTCTTTCCCTCTCTATGGTTCTGAAGTCTTTCTTTTTCTTCCTGTCACCACTTTCTTGTTTATTTTCTGCTGTCTTCGGTCCATTCTCCGGCTGGGTATTTCCTTCTTCCCCAGAACGACTTCAAAGATAACATTTCTTTCCCATGCAGAAGTCCGATGTGCTGGGCCTGATTTCTCGGGCGCTTATCTGCAGCATAATTTATATAGGGTGAAATGTGTGTTTGTGGGTGTGAGTGGGGGTGGGGGTTAGGGTAAATTGTGCGTGTACATACTTGCATATGCGCATGTTTATTTGATTCTTTTTTTCCCATTTATTTCGAGGATAATGGAATAAGCACTCGTGTGCTAGGATTTCCTTTCAACCTCCATTTCATTCATTACATGGGGAACGGGATGGCCTAGTGGTTAGAACATTGCGCTCGCAATCTGACGACCCGGGTTCGATTCCCGTTCAAGGGGGATATTTTCCCCTGGAGTTAACATCAGTGCAGACTCCACTCTCCCCCAAAGTCCTTCGGATGAGACTATAAGCCGAGGTCCCGTGTGCGAACGCACGCAGAACATCTTGCGCACACGTTAAATCATGTTCCGCTTTTCGTAAGAGTAGGCCATTGTGTTCCGGTGGGAACAGATGACAGAATTGACAAAACCGCATACACACGGGGACTGGATGTAAAAAAGCACATAAGTGCTTTATCCTCGATATAAAATAATAAGAAAACATTAAATAAATAAATAAATAAATATTTGCTCTTATGACAGACAGCAACAGTTGCTTTCTGACGGTCTAAGGAAGACAACGATGGAAGCTAGCCGCTAGGATGTTTTAAGCCAGAGAATACTCAACAAGGAGAATGATTTCATTGACTGCTCTCCAACAGGTAATATGAAATCATCCTCCTTCTTCGCACACACAGACACACAAACACACATGCACGAGATGAGACTATAAACCGAGGCCCCGTGTGTGAACGCACGCAGGACATCTTGCGCACATGTTAAATCCTGTTCCACTTTTCGTAAGAGTAGGCCATTGTGTTCCGGTGGGAACAGATGACAACATTTACAAAACTGCATACACACGGGGACAGGATGTAAAAAAGCAAATGAGTGCTTATTCCATTATCCTCGATATAAAAGAATAAATAAATAAATAAATAGACACAAGGACACACATACACGTGCACACGTACGCACGCGCGCGCGTGCACACGTGCACGTGCTCGTGCACGCACACACACACACACTCCCTAACTCTCTCTCTCTCACGCACACATGCACATGAGCATATACAACTATGCACACACACACACACATCCCTCGGATGAGAATAAACCGAGGCCCGTGTGCGAACGCACGCAGAACATCTTGCGCACACGTTAAATCCTGTTCCGATGTTCGTAAGAGTAGGCCATTGTGTGCCGGTGGGAACAGATGACAAATTTACAAAACCACGTATAGACGGGGACTGGATGAAAAAAAAGCACACGAGTGCTTATTCCGTTATCCTCGAAATAAAAGAAAAGAAGGAATAAAAAAAAAACATACGCATAATTATGCAAGTATGTACACACACAATTACCCTAACCCCACCCCCACTCACACCCACAAACACACATTTCACTCTTCCCCTACCAATCCACTACACCTCATGCCTTATCTTCCCCATCCCATAGAAAAAGCAACCCCCCCCCCCCCCCCATCCTCCCAATCAAACACCCAAAAAATCCCTGGGTAGAAACAGGAAAACTAAGAAAAGCAGGCAAACCAAAAGGAAGGATTGTTTGGGTCCTTTTTATCAGAACACGTCAAAACTAATCACTTGCATTCACATTGCCTGGCCAGTGTCCTATTGATCACAGCCCCTTATCACTTAATTTCTCTCTTAGACTCCAGTAATCGATATGCACCAGTACAGTACCACCCACATCAAAGAGACAGAAAATAGCACCTATAGAGAGAGGGGAGAGAGGAGAGAGAGAGAGAGAGAGAGAGAGAGAGAGAGAGAGAGAGAGAGAGAGAGAGAGAGAGAGAGAGAGAGAGAGAGAGAGAGAGAATATTTTCCCCCATATAGTATCACTGTCAGTGAAAAGATTGTTAAATGAAAGACTGACCCCAATACACGAATGCCCTCCCCCCCCCCATCCCCATCCCACTACCCCTAATAACACACACCCAACCTTAACACACAACACACACACACACACACATAGACGCACACACACTTTTTTTATCCCCATCATCCCACCACATCTCCTGCCAAGTCTTCCCCACCCCACCAAAAAGAAAAACAAACAAAAATCAGGATAGAAATGGTAGCCAAGAAAAGCAGGTGATCTAAAACGAGTGATTGTCAGATTTTTTTGATAGACACATGTCAAAACAAATCACGGGCATTCACATTGCCTGGCCACTGGCCCATTGATCATAGTCCCTTATCACTAAATTTCCCTCTCAGACTGCAGTGATCGATATGCACCAGTACAGTACCACCACAATCAAAGGAACACGAAATCGAGAGAGAGAGAGAGAGAGAGAGAGAGAGAGAGAGAGAGAGAGAGAGAGAGAGAGAGAGAGAGAGAGAGAGAGAGAGAGAGAGAGAGTTTGAATTTCCCCCCATCTAATATAACTATGAGGACGGGATAGGTTAGCGGTTGGAGCACTCGCTTTCCCCCAGCCAAGTTCAGCAGCATGGAGCATAGTTACCAGTTGGATGGGTGACCGTTTGCGCGCCTTGGCTTCAGTACAGTTCCCCCAGTTCCCCCAGCTGTATATGGGTACCTGCCTCTTTAGGGTCAGGGAAGGTAAAGCAGAGAGGGAGAGGAGATGGGCACCACCCTCAATATGCTAGCCCCTAGAGAAGTTAGGTCTCTGACACCTCGATCCCCTACATCCATATAGGTTATGGGACACTTTATCTTTACCTTTGATATTATTATTAGTGAAAAGATTGTTAAATGAAAGACTAACTAATATGAATACATGGATGGTTCAACCCCACCCCCACCCCTAATAACAGACACACACACATAAACACACACAAACATACACCCATACATTCTTTATGCCCACCAATCTACCACACCTCCAGTGAATTCTCCTAAATCCCACCAAACAAAACAAAAATCAAACCAAAAAATCAAACGAAAAAAACAAATGAAAAACCCAACCCAATACAGAAAACCCCCCAGTACAGAGACAGAGACAAAGACAGACAGAGACAGAGAGAGAGTATTTTCCCCCATGATTATAGTACCACTGTCAGTGAAAAGATTGTGAAATGAGACTAACATTACTGCACGAATGGTTCCTCTAGCCCCAACCTTAATAACACATACAAATGCACACACACACACACTCACACATTAACACACACACACAAACAGACTCCACTCTCCCCAAAAGTCCTTTGGATGAGACTTGTGCGAATGCACATGGAACATCTTGCGCACATGTTAAAATCCTGTTCTGCTTTTCGTAAGAGTAGGCCATCCTGTTCCAGTGGGAGCAGATGACAATTTACAAAACCACATACACACAGGGACTAGATGTAAAAAAGCACATAAGTGATTATTAAATTATCCTCGATATAAAAGAATAAAATAAAATAAATAAAATAAAAAACACACAAACACACACACACACACTTATCTTGATGCCCACCAATCCACCGCATATCCTGCCAATTCTCCCACATCCCACCAAACAAAATAAAAAATCAAACAAAAAATCAAACACAAAACACATAAAAAACCCAGGATAGAAATGGTAGCCAAGAAAATCAGGTGAGCTAAAACGAATGATTGTCAGGTTTTTTCTGATCAGGGCATGTCAAAACAAATCACCAGCATTCACAATGCCTGGCCTGTGGCCCATTGATCACAGCCCCTTATCACTAGATTTCCCTCTCAGACTCCA